>JANPWX010018424.1:222563-256120 GCA_024734555.1 Trochalopteron elliotii | reverse complement strand
AGTGGTACCTGGGAAGTTCAGATTCCTCTGGAAGTTACTTTCTCACATAGTGGCTACTATAATTTTTGCTTCTACTTTGGCTTTTTCTTCATCTCTCCAGACATAAACCTTTTGGACCTCCTTTAATAAATCATTTAGTGATTTATCATGCCAGTCTTCCTTTTTCTCCAGCTTTTTTCTAATATCTGGCCAGGCATGAGTGACAAAACTAACCCTTAATAGGACTTGCCGTGCTATGGTCTCAGGGTCTATTCTGGAATATTGTTTCATATTCCTCCAGAGTCTCTCTAGCCATTCCGTTGGAGTTTCTTCCTTTCTTTGCTGTCCCTCAAAAGCCTTTTTGACATTTTGCCCTTGGGGTGCTGCCTCTTTTATTCCTTTGATTAGCAAATTACAATAATCATTCATATGTCTTTGAGAAAAATTGGGCAGGAGACGATGTTTCCTCCTTTAAATGCCTTTATTAAAGTATAGCTCTTTTAGAAGCAGGCGCCTCAGGGGGGGTGGGGTGGCCTCCACCGCAGTGCTGAGAAGGAGGGGGGGGCTGGACACTCTGCTGCTGCACACAGCCGAGTGGGGAATTAGCCTCCCCCCTCACGGGAGCATGCTCCCGACAATTCCAGTCCAATGTGATTTCCCCTGATGAGTCGGATGTTCAGATTGCTCTTCTGGTCACGGCGAGATCTAAAGGTCCTGGTATCAATTGGCTTGTACTCTTCAGTCTTCATGGTTATTATCCTTTTTGTTTTAAGTTGTTGTTAAAGAGTCTTAATTACTGTTTGTTTTGGAAGTTGTCCCGATTTTCCTGAGGTGTTGCATCCTGGGATCTTTAATTACCATAAGGGGTGTTAGAGTAGGAGACGGGGGGCAGGGGGGTTGAGATAGCCAGGCCGAGTAGAGCGGTGTAGGAGTCTTACGTTGCCATGGAAACGACATTCTTGCTTGACAGGTCACGATATATTAGAAACATGAGTACAAAGAGTTTTTAACATCTAACTTTACAATTCTATAACTAATATAACTAATACTTTCTAAATTTATACTTTAACTTTTAGGAGTTGTTTTAAACTTTATTTTTCACATCTTCACCCTGCCTCATCATTTTGATTCCAACCAGGAGGTGCTATTGGCATTTTCTGGTCCCCTGGTGGTCCTTGCTGGTTTTCCCTTTCCCAAATTCTTATTCCAGCAACTCTAATCATCTGCCTCTCCTCTTGGGAAAATATTGTTTTCATTATTGATTGCATTTCTTCCCAAGTAAAAATGTTTGGACCTAAAAATTGATCTAATTGTTTAGCTGTACCTATGGGATCCTCTAATAATCCTTTAATTTCTCTTTTAAAATTTCTGACTTCTTCAGAAGTCAAAGGGGCATTGACAAACCCTGTGCCCCCACCTCCCACTGGAAC
The DNA here is from genome assembly GCA_024734555.1 of Trochalopteron elliotii. Lineage (NCBI taxonomy): Eukaryota > Metazoa > Chordata > Aves > Passeriformes > Leiothrichidae > Trochalopteron > Trochalopteron elliotii. Next base: position 254,711 of record JANPWX010018424.1, on the reverse strand, counting down.
TTCTCGTAGTGGGAATAAACTAATCTCTTCATCCCAACCTTTTTGTTCTTTATCCTTTACAACCTTTTTCCCTTGTTTTGGGGAAGTGTCAGGGGAGAGCTGCTTTTTAACTGAGCTTCTTGTATTTTGGTATGGTGTTTCTCCTTTAAGGGGAAAGTCCCCTTGAACAGCAGGGGCCGTCATTACCAAGGGAACGGTGGTCAGGGCGGGGGTTAATGGGGCTGCCAGATGAAGGGGGATGGGGGCAGGAGTCCGCCCCGAGGCTGGGTCCCTCAAGAATGGAGGGGGGGGGGGCATAGGTGGCGACCATTGCCGGAACCGCTGAAGGAGCGGAATCTTCCGGCAGAAACCAAACCAGTCTGCACATGGCCCACGGCAGCTGGAGCAGGAGTGCCCGGTGCCGCTGGTGCCAGCGCGGACAGAGCAGCAGGGGCAGGGACGTCTGGAACTGCCATGGCAGAAGCAGTGAGCGGTGGGACGGCTGAAGTGGCCGGGGACGGCGCAAGCAGGACCCCTGGCATGGTCAGCGGGGCGATGGCGGGCAACTCGGCCCGGGTTGGGGCAAGCGGAGCAGCTGCGAATGGCGTGGAGGGAGACTGCATGGGCGGGAATCCTGTCTCCGCCAGGTCTGGGGCAAGTGGAGCAGCCGCGAACGGCGGGGGAACAAGCAGGAACGGGGGAGACAACATTTCCAGGGGGTCCCATCCCTTTTCTTTCCTTTTCTTTTCTTGATCTGTCTCTGGAGTATCTGATACTTTAAAAACTTTTTTCCCCAGGGGTTCTATGTCTCCTGTCCAGCATGCAGCATGTTCTCTTTCTTCCGGATTAAACGGTTCTTTTGAATTTACAAATATGTTTAAAGCCTGACAAATCCAAACTTCAAAAGAGCCATATCTAGGCAAATAAACATGGTCAAATCTTATTTCCTTTTTTGCCCATTCTATCATACAAAACTGAATCATCTTTACTTTGTCCTTTTTTCTTGTACAAGGTTCAATATCCCAGTTAGCTAACATAACTCCCAGAGGGCTATCTTGGGGTATCTCTGCTGGGACCCTTTTACTCGTTTTCTGTCCCATTTCTCAGGATTTTATCGATTCATCCCTGGCATCTGTTTTCCCACTTCCCCAACAACTTGAATACTACCTTCTTCCCCCCAAGGCACAGAAAACCCTTTCTCTCAACAATGCAATACAATACAATACACCTCCCTCCAGAAAATAAAGTTAAAATTGAAATCAACAATCTACATTACATATACGTTCATTCATTCCCACTCACTCCCTTTTATTTCTTCAATATGTCTGTTTCACTCACTCTCATTCACAACAGGACAACACAAAATTAAGGTACCCTTACTCTCAAGTTACTCGTTAATGTCCACCCATAGGTATTTGTAAAATCTCAAATGTTGTTGGCAAATTCCCAGATGCTCTCGGAATTCACACTTCCCAAGCCTCTTGTGTTTTCTAATCCTCAACCCGGCAAACAAATCTTTAGGGGGTTCCCCTCCTTTTGTCCCATTTCCCAGAGGATTGTGCTAGGAAACCCTCGGCTGCCTTCCTTCAGGGGGTCCAACCAAGATTTTTACAGAGCTAAATATCACGGTTTCTTAGGGAGCCTTTTTTTTTCCATTTTCCTTTTGCTTTATTGTCTCCTTTCTGGTCCTACGGGTGTTCGACCTGCAACCCCTGACCCACGCCAGAAGAAGCAGAGCAAGGCTGCCGAAATCGGGTGGGGCATGCCCCCGGCTCTGGGTCCCCTGGGGTCTCAGAGGCGAGGTATTAATCCTCGACCAGCGATCCAATTGTGAAAAACGAGGTTCACTTTTCTGGTTAAATTTAAAAGGTTTAATAAGAACACAATAAGACACACAATGGCAAAAATAAAAATTATGTCTGGGTGCTTGGCATTCAGCCAAGAGCACACCTACTAACTCAGAAGCACTTCTTTAAATGGCTCAGCATATTGCATATTCATACACCTCCATGCATTATTTAAACATTCCTGATGGAATCTTGCATAGGGTCAGATGTTATAAACCCCACAAAGGTCCGTCACCTCTGAGGGGCCAGCCCTTGCAGAGAAATGGCTTAAAAATTATTTTGCGAGACGGCTCTTCAGGGGTGTTTTGTAAAGCAAAGGTTTTAATAAAATATAAAATAACAAACAATACAGAAACAAAAGAAAAGCCGAGCACAGGTGTCAGAGAAGCCTCTGACACCTTGCTAAGACACCCTACGAAAAGCACTTGAGCTCCTTTGTGCACCTTTATAAATACCTAATGATTTAGGAGGGTGTCGTGGTTTGAAAGCAAAACGAGTGAGAGGCTCCAAGTCAGAAATACAATTTAATAGGAAGAAGAAAAATGGATAAAATAAAATAAATGCAATAATACAAAAAAACCTACTGACAGAGTCACAATGCAACTTGAGCGGGATGATGGAAGCAGTGATCTCATAGAAAGGTTTGGTAGCTCTGATTCTCTGGGAATCCAGTGGGTAAGGTCTCCTGTATTGTCTCAAATCCCAGATTATATCCAGGTGAGAATGTTTGGCTCCTCCCCCTGGGTGGAGCATCTCACAATGGGATAATGAGTTATACAGGGGGTCTTTGATGGCTCATTAAAGAGAGATAACTCCCAGATAACTCCCGGTGGGAGTTATCTATGAGTCATGCAGCAGGCCATTAACAGAAGACTTATTAACAAAAGACACCTTAACAGAGGACACTTTAACAGAGGACACTTTAACAGAGGACACTTTAACAGAAGAGGGAGGGGGAACTTGGAAGAACACTGCTTCAACAATTGGTTTCAACAGTTCATGAAGGTGGTGATAGAATACTTTGTGCATATCTTATACTACAACTCAGGACAGAGGGACAACTTGGCCCGCTGCCAGTAGAAGCAGCTACAGATGTTGAGAAACATTTCTAAAGCTCAGTCAGTGCTCCTGTGCTGGCTCTGGGCCAATTACAATGAGAAGGCTATGGAAAATTCTAGTTTAACTTCCTTACATGATTAGAGGGAAACTGAAACTCTTTTCTTTATATAGAATCATTTGCTTGGGTGTGGAAATGCATTGCAACACATTCCTTTGAGTTTAGATGTTCTTTTGCTTGGTTTCAACCCCCGACCTGCCCCCATTCCATCCTGCAGATAAAATCAACATTTTATTTCTCCTTGTGGCTCCATCCTGCCTTCCCCACACTCCCTGATAATCAGAGGGTCAATAAATTCCTCCCCTGGGGCTCTGGTGTCCGTCACCACCATCTTCATCCAGATAGGATAACCCAAGAATGTGAGGAATTTCCTGATTATCTTTACCATTCTCTGAGTTAGCTACAAAAAAAGCATTTTACATCACATGGTTTCCAATTTAATATTATGCTTGTCCTGGTTTAGGGCAAATTTGGGAGGAAACCTCCAAATGGGGTCCCTCTGGGAAGCAAACCCCAATGGCCCCTCCCCCTAGCTGGTCTGGGAAAGAACCTCCCTGGACAAAAGTGGATAAAACTATTTTTTTAACAAACAAAGTGTCCACAAGCGCAAAGAATGAATAATATGAAACAATAAAACCTCTCGCCTCTCTGAAGAGAGATGGCAAAATTGAGAAAAAGTCCTTGCTGTGTAGCTCAGCTCTCTCAGTCTCTTTATCAGTCCCAGTCCCTCCATCGCCAGAGAATGCCAAGGTCCAGGCCCCGGTGGGCCACAGGTGTGAGCTCCCGGTGCTCCTCTGCATTTTTCAGTCCAGGACAGGTTTAAACAGTCCCAAGAAAAAGAGAAAAAAACAGTCCAGGGAACTTCTTTGCCTCAGTTAGCTAAACTAACTAAAAGCAACAGAGATCTCTGTCCCGCTGTCTGTCCTTCAGCTGACACAATCCAGGAGCAGGAATGTGTAGGAGTGAATGCTGTTTCTCAAAACTCCGTGCTGCTTCTTTCTTCCCCTTCACTCTCAGAACCAGTCTTAAAGGTACAGAACTTAACATACAGCATAAACAGAACAGACGATTGGGGATACAAGCATCAAAAAGTCCTCCCAGGACCATGCTATAGCCTAAAAAATATATATATTTATCACACCACTATTTCTAAGTTTTGTTAGTAGCAGAAATAAAAAAACTATATTCGTACAGCAAAGTTTTTCTGACATTATACATATAGCATTCATTTTAATATTTGCGAAAAGCCAATGATATAATATGTACTTATAACAGTGAGATATTACTAGCATCAGCCTTGTATTTTGGTATGTAAATCTTGTCTTTGCAAGCAGGCAGAGCTTGGGGGGATTGAGAGACAGAGGAAACTGGTCTGATCTCTCCCTCAGACAGGAGGAGTTTCTATTGTCTCTCTCTTCCTTCAGCAGTGTCAATTTGCATCTCTGAAGCTGCTCTCTTGGTTGCTTGGAATATGGCAGTTACACACACACACACAGAGGTAATTCGCATATACACACATATATTTTAAAAGAAAATTCAAAGTGCCTGAGCAAACCCTGTTTTGTGGTTACCAAGCCATTTCCAATTTTGGGTTTTCCCTTTTAGGATTAGTTCCCAGGAACTTCACTTCTTAAAAGGGAATTTGGTATTTAGCTGAAGGCAGACAATATGCAAACTGCTATTTAATTATGTGTAAATGTATTTGGGACATTTGCAGTAGAAAGGTTCTGTATTACTTGTTATAGATAAGTCATGTGATGATTGGCTCTCGCAATTATGGGATGATTATTGTGTATATGTTAAGAGAAGTTTTATTGATGCATAGTTATGTTACTGTGGTTTGTTGTTTGGACATCCTCTGTTCTCCCCATAACCCCCTTTCCCACCTGTATTGTTGACATTGGACGGTCTTAGTTGGCAGGGGCATGTGGAGGGAGAGCATGTACTAGGGAAGGCTTGTTACTAGGAGGCGCGGCATGACAACACCAGACCTCCAATCAAGTTGCCAGAGAGTAGTCTCCACCAATGAACGACGAAGAAGAGGTTGACTGAAAGACTTTGGGAGGGGCCAAGGTTGCCTGTTGCAGTAAAAGTTGGAGCAGCCATTTTGTGAACGAGCACACGGGTGCTGGTCACAGAGACTCCTAGCGCTGTAATTTTTCCTTATTCAGTCCTTTGTTGTATTTTGTTAAGGTTTAATAAACCTTTGAAATTTTTAAAATGAGCACTGTTTCTCACATTAGTGATGCCTTGAGAGGCTGACCTAGAACAGAGACTAGACAGAGTTAAAGAATAAAGTAGGTATTTATTAAAAGGCCTTAAAGGGATACACCTTGGGCAGTACAAGAGCCTCGCCAGGACTACACCCAAGATGAACCCAAAATGGTAGCAAAATGGATAACCAATCACGAGATTTCACACTTTTATATGTTTTGGTCCATTTACATATTGGGGTTAATTGTCCAACCACAGCTTCAGGTTGTGAAGTCCCATCCTCCTTGTTTGCTCTCTTTGATTCACCCTTGTTTATGCTTTTTGGGCCTGAGGCTTGTAATGGTTGTCCTTGGTTCTGAAGCTGGAAAAGGATGGTTTTGTCTGCCTACCCTGTGAAGAGAACTTACTGACACTTGATATGAAGTTCAGAGTTACACACCAAGGCAGCACAGAATCTGAAAAACATGAAAGCTAAAACTTAAGGCATCATTAGGATTAGGTTTTGAGAATCAATTTTTAAACAGTGGCTTCTGTTTGCCTTTTTTATTAGTCAAACAGAAGAGTTGTAAGTAGAATGCATTCTAAATACAATGCTTTTGTTTTAAACTCTTAATTATATCACAACAGATTTTAGCAGTGTAACAGATAACACTTCATTAGAGTCAGTTTAATAAATTCTAATTTTTTTTTTTAAATTTAGCTTCTGGCTTCTGCAAGAGTATTCAAAAGAGATTGAAAATTTGTAGTTAACACTAAAGTTTAAAAAGGTTTCTCTGCTCCTACAGCTAAGAGAAATAATACGGGTAATCAGAAGCTGTTGAAATGCAGCAATGTGTGTGTCAGGGGTAGTTGACTCAAAAGTGTCCAGCTTTTAGGGTTTGTTTTCTTTCCCTGCTGTAAAGGAGTGTTAGGTTTTTTTTCTGTGAGGCACTGGAATTGCCATCCCCCCCCCAGCTTGATAGCAGTTCTCGATACTTGAAAGTCAAGGCAGTTGTTACTCGCTTCTCTAGTAAACAATTTCTTAGCACATTTGGATCTTCTTTCAGAAAAGGTAACATTCATCTCTGCAGAGGCTGAGATATTTGCATTGGCATGTTTGTGTTTTGCTTGCAAACAGTCGGTTTTTGCAGCAGCAGCAGCAGAGGTATTTTTAGCTGACTGCATAGGGGCAATGCATTCCCCTCTTTTCATAATATTCATTCCTCCTGCTCAGTGTGTAATTATTAAGTCAGGAGGATCTGGTTCATGATGAAACAGGACACTCACAGCCCAGAATCTAAAACTTTCTATATAATCCAATAATATTCCATTTTTTCCCCATGAAACAAATTCTCCACAGATATTCAATTTCTGTTTCTTCTACCTTTTGTCCATATTTTTCCTGGAGATTTGTTGATGGCAGGGAATTACAGGGAAATGTTGTGACCATATTTCTCCTCTGACCACTTTGGGGTCCCTTGGAGAGTTCAGTTTTAATTATGGATTTCAATTTAAGTTCTGAAAATTCTCTCTCCTCAAGTGATAGGATTTCCGTGCTTTCGTTACAATCCAATTCAACATTTGAATCACCAATTTCATCAGAGATTTTCTGAATATCATGATTCTCATCCCCAGGTGATGTCGTTAACTCTGGAATTTCTTTAATATCCCCAGAGTTGGGAGTTTATAATGATGCTAATTCCAATTTTTCTTCCAAGGTTTTTGGTTTTTCACTGGATTCTTTTAGCTCTTGTTTTAATTTGTCATGTTCTCTTATCCTTTCTTTTCGCCACTCACATGCAGCCTTTAAACATGATACAAGTGCAAGAGCAATTATATTTTCTCCATTTTTATCTGTCAGCTATTCCCGCTGTCCATTTATGTTCTTTTGGATTTTTTCATACTCAAACCAGATGTCTACTGGAAGAGGATTAACACTGTGCCACCGTACATAGTTTGATATGTCTTTAGTCTGATTGTTTGAATCATTTGCCATTATCCTGCTTCGACTACGCCAAAAATGTTACGAATGGATGTGAGGGTTTAGCTAAGTCTCTGCCTTTTGCCCAAGCCTCCGGCAGCAGGCAATAGGTTTACTGAGGTGGCCAGGGCCTCAAAACCCACTCTGGTAAGCAAGTTTTTTAATAATGGCTGATTCAGTCTATTATAGAATGAATTATTTATTTAATAGGCACAAAACTAACAGACACAAGACTTAAACCAAACTAACTACTACACAGGAATAAGGACAAAAAGAGACTACTAGTAGGTATATACAGCACGGAGTTAAAGGTACCATTAATTTTACAGCTAGTGAAGAAATAGTATCACAGAATCACAGAATGATTAGGTTGGAAGAGACCTTCAAGATCATCGAGTCCAACCCATGCCATAACACCTCAACTAAACCATGGCACCAAGTGCCACATCCAGTCTTTTTTTAAACACATCCAGGGATGGTGACTCCACCACCTCCCCAGACAGACCATTCCAGCACTTTATCACTCTTTCTGTAAAAAACTTCTTCCTAATATCCAACCTATATTTCCCTTGGTGCAGCTTAAGACCATATCCTGTTGTTCTGTCAGTTGCTGCCTGGAGAAAGAGACCAACCCCCACCTGACTACAGCCACCTTTCAGGAAGTTGTAGAGAGTGATAAGGTCACCTCTGAGTCTCCTTTTCTCCAGGCTAAACAACCCCAGCTCTCTGTCGTTCCTCATAGGGCTTGGGTGCCAAGCCCCTCACCAGCCTTGTTACCCTCCTCTGGATGCGTTCAAGCGTCTCAATGTCCTTCCTAAACTGAGGGGCCCAGAACTGGACACAATACTCAAGGTGTGGCCTCACCAGTGCTGAGTACAGGGGAAGAATGACCTCCCTGCTCCTGCTGGCCACACCATTCCTGATACAGGCCAGGATGCCATTGGCCCGCTTGGCCACCAGGGCACACTGCTGGCTCATGTTCAGTCGGCTGCTGACCAGAACCCCCAGGTCCCTTTCTGCCTGGGCACTGTCCAGCCACACTGTCCCCAGCCTATAACGCTGCAGGGGGTTATTGTGGCCAAAGTGCAGGACTTGGCACTTGGACTAATTAAACTTCATCTTACTGGACTCTGCCCATCCTTCCAACCGTTCCAGGTGTCTCTGCAGAGCCCTTCTCCCTTCCAATAGATCAACACACCCTCCCAGCTTAGTGTCATCTGCAAATTTACTAATGAAAGACTCAATACTCTCATCCATGTCATCAATAAAGATGTTGAACAGAACTGGCCCCAGCACAAACCCCTGAGGGACACCACTGGTGACTGGCCGCCAGCTGGATGCAGCACTGTTCACCACCACTCTCTGGGCCCGGCCATCCAGCCAGTTCTTAACCCAGCAAAGAGTGCTCCTCTCCAAGCTGTGGGCTGCCAGCTTATCCAGGAGTATGTTCTGGGAGACAGTGTCAAAGGCCTTGCTGAAGTCCAAATACACAACATCCACAGCCTTTCCCACGTCCCCCAGGAGGGTCACTTGGTCATAAAAGGAGATCAGGTTGGTCAAACATGACCTACCTCTCCTAAACCCATGCTGGCTGCGTCTGATACCCTGGCCATCCTGTAAGTTCTGTGTGATGGCACTCAGTATAGACTGTTCCATAACCTTTCTGGGTACTGAGGTCAGGCTGACTGGTCTATAACTACTGGGATCCTCCTTCCCACCCTTTTTGTGAATGGGTGTCACATTGGCCAGCTTCCAGTCATCTGGAACCTCACCAGTGAGCCAGGACTGTTGGCAAATGACGGAGAGTGGCTTTGCAAGCTCATCTGCCAGCTCCTTTATCTCCCTGGGATGGATCCCATCTGGGCCCATAGATTTATGAACATCCACACGGCTCAGCAGTTCTCTGACTGCCTCCTCTTGGATAACAGGGGGACCATTCTGCTCCCTGATGCCATCAACCAACCCAAGAGGGCAGTTGTCCTGAGGACAAGCTGCCTTCCCACTAAAAACTGAGGCAAAGAAGGCGTTAAGCACTTCTACCTTCTCCTCATCTGTAGTTGCTGAATTCCCTCCCGCATCTAATAAAGAACAAAGGTTGGTCTTACCCTTCCTTTTGCCTTTAATATATTTGTAAAAACATTTTTCATTATTCTTTACAAAAGTTGCCAAATTAAATTCTTACTGAGCTTTGGCCTCTCTAATTTTTTTCCTACATGCTCTAGCAACCCCCTTAAATGCTTCCTGAGAGACCTGACCCTCCTTCCAAAGATGACACATCCTCTTTTTATTCCTAAGATCCTTCAAAGCCTCCTTGCCCATCCAGGCCAGATGTTTGCCTCATCGGCTCATCTTTCGCCACACAGGGACAGTCTGTTCCTGTGCTCTCAAGATCTCTGTTTTGAAGCACGCCCACTTTTCCTGAACTCCTTTGTTTTTAAGGGTTGCTTCCCAAGGAACTCTCTGAATAAGTCTCCTAAATAGGCTAAAGTCTGCCCTCTGGAAGTCTAATGTAAAAGTCTTATTGATGTTCCTCCTGATTTCACCAAATATCGAGAATTCTATAATTTCATGATCACTGTGCCCCAAGCGGCCTGCAACCACCACATCTCCCACCAGCCCATCTCTATTTGCAAACAACAGATCCAACATCGTCCCTCCACTGGTGGGCTCACTCACCAACTGTGACAAAAAGTTGTCCTCCACACACACTAAGAATTTCCTGGACTGCTTTTTTTCTGCTGTATTAAGATCCCAGCAGATGTCTGGCAAGTTGAAGTCGCCTACAAGAACAAGGGCTGATGATCCTGAGAAATTCTCTAGCTGCTTATAGAATAAGTTGTCCACCTCTTCTTCATGGTTGGGTGGACAATAACAGACTCCCAGTAGGATGTCAGCCTTGTTGGCCTTCCCCTTAACTCTTACCCATAGGCATTCAACTTCATCATCATTAGTTTCAATACTCATGGCATCTAAACCTAGTTTAAAGCCTGCTCGACAAGTTCTGCCAGTTCATGAGCTAAAAATCTTCTGCCCTTAACAGGGAGATGGAGCCCATCTGGTTCCAGCAGGCCAGGTGCTGTAAAAGGTGCCCCATGATCAAAGTATCCAAAATTCTGCTGATGACACCAACCCTTGATCCACTTGTTAATAATGTGGGCTCTCCTATTCCTTTCACCGTTTTTATCAGCCACCAAAGGGACTGAGGAAAAGACTACCTGTGCCCCTGTCCTTTCAACCACTTGTCCCAGTGCCCTAAAGTCCCTTTTAATTGTCCTAACACTCCTCTTTTCAATCTCATCACTACCAGCCTAGAGTATCAGCAGTGGGTAATAGTCAGACGGCTGAATCAGCCCAGGAAGTCTCTCAGTGATATCCCGTACCCGGGCCCCAGGGAGGCGGCAGCAGACCTCCCTGTGGGATGGGTCCGGTCGACATATGGGGCCCATTGTTCCCTTCAGAAGGGAGTCACCCACTACGATTACCCTTCTTTTCTTTTTGATGTTAGCAGTGGTGATCTGTCTTACAGATTGTTGGGGAAGATGAATCAGGGAAACCTTACAAATATGATTGCTTAGCAAAAGATTCTGAAAATATGAAACCTATAATCGAAATAGAAATGAAAGCTTGCTTTGAGTTGTAGGATACTGAGCCTTAGTTACTATGTAACCTGAAAACAATAGTCTAGCCAGCTGAAAGAGAATCCCTCTTGATTGAACAATACTTTTCTGCTGGCTAAGGAATCCAAAGGTCAATGTAGCAAAAGAGAATAGTCTAAAGAGTAGTTTTTAGAGTTTAAAATATAACACAGTATGGTAATGTAGTAGTTCTTATAGGCTATATGTAGATTCTATAGGGTTTTGTGTCATGTACTGGTTGGTTAGTGTAAATTAGAATATTCAACACAAAAGGAGATATAATGTATTGTAACAAGGACCTCGCTCTCTGACTCTCCTCTCTGATGCTCTCTCTCTAGCTCTCTTGCCCCTGCGCTTCAACCCCTGCCACCTCTCTCTGGCTCTCTTGCTTTCTCCCCTCTTACCTCTTACCCTCTTGTTCTCTCTCTCCACCACTCTTTGGGACTTCCCTTCAGCCGAGGCTGGTGGCTGAAGGCAAGGCGCTTTTTACCCACGACCCTTGCAATAAAACCACATGTTCTAGAATATCTCAAGTTGGCAGAGTTCCCTCTCCCTGCCGTCCACGGATGCTCCTACAACAGATGAATCATGTTTGGGAGGCTCACTGGACAGATGATTTTCTTCTAAATCATCTGGCTGACTCTCTAGATCCATGGGCTCATACCTATTCTGAAGTGGCATCTGGCTGGGGGATGGGGGTTGGGAGGAATTTTTATTATTACCTCCCCGAGCAGGGACCCATTTCCACTCCCCTTCATCTCCCAGGTGTCCTTCTATTGCCTGACAGTGGGAGGCATAGGAGTCCTCTGACTCTTCCTGGGCCTCCCTCAAGGATGGAAGGACTGAAGTCCACCAATCTATTTCCTTTTCATTTTCCCAGATATTCCTTAGTCTTTCAACTTTGTGTCTAAGCACGGCCACCAGTGAAAGGAGATCGTTCACCTGTTCACACTGCAGGCAGGTTTCCTCCGCAACACCCCCGGAAACCACTGATAAGCTCAAACACTCCTCACAGGAATGGGCCTGTACAGACACATCCTTTTTGGAGGGTTCCATTTGGTTGCATATACTTGTACTAACTACAGTTTTTGATCGCGTAAAAACCATTACTACCAGAAACACCAACCAACCAACCGACCGAAAACAACACACAGCAAACCTTACTAGTAAGAAAAACCTGCAATCCTGCCTGCTTGCCCTGCCTGCACAAACTGCTGTGCCACGCCCTCAGAGACGTTCCACGCCCTGCCAAGCCCTCAGAGACATGCCGCGCTCCTCTTTGCCTGCTCCTGTTCGCCGCCCTCCGGGTCGCCGCACGCCCTAGAAGCCTCTTATAATCAGTCACTCAATGACGGAGGAAGGCACTCCCCTTCCCTGCGTGACTCACAAGTGCAGTGAATGTACCTGAGCAGCGTTCTTATAATAAGTTATAATATAATATAACTTAGGAGCCAATGTTTCTTACCATCCAATTGTTGGTGGGGCACACATTGAAATCCTGTCCTTCAATTCCAAGGAAAGTAACCGCGGAATCTGCGTCCAAACTCTGGGGAGAAGTCTGGCACACTTTCAGGGTGTGTGTAGGAGGCTTCCACCTCCATGATTATTGTGTGTGCTTTTACAGCAACTACCTGCTCACTTACTCTTCCTCCTGGCCCCCACCAGTGGGGTGGAGAGAACTGGAAAATGTAAAACCAGTGGGTTAAGGTAAGAACAGTTTAATAATTGAAATAAAGCAAAATAAAATACTAGTACTAATAATTGTAATGAAAATGGCAATAACAAAGACAGAAAGAGGAATAAAACCCAAGAAAAACAAGTGATGCAGAATACAATTTCTCACCACTCGCTGACTGATGCCCAGCCTGTCTCCAAGCAGTGATCGGCCCCTCCTGAACAACTCCCCCCAGTTTATATACTGAACATGATATTCTATGATATGGAATATCCCTTTGGCAAGGTCGGGTCAACTGTCCCGGCTGTGCTCCCTCCCAGCCTCTTGTGCACCTGCTCACTGGCAGAGCATGAGACTGAAAAGTGCTTGACTTGGGGTAAGCACTCCTCAGAAACAACCGAAGCATTAGTGTGGAATCAACATTATTCTCATCCTAAATCCAAACCACAGCAATATACCAGCTACTAGGAAGAAAATTACCTCTATCCCAGCTGAAACCAGGATAGTAATTTAAAACATAGATATTAGAACCATATTAGAAGCAGTGCCACCAAAAAAGCATGAAGGGTGTTAGTAATTGGAGAGTCCTCACTGAGAGGCACAAAGGCACCCATTTGCCATCCAAACAATCTCTCTAGAGAGGTTTGCTGCCTGCCAGGGTCCCACATTCATGATATCACAAAGAGGCTACCAAGCCTGATAAAGCCAGAAGTTTATCATCCATTCTTACTCTTTCATGTAGGGTCAAATTGTTACCAAATGTCCAAAATATCGGAATCAAACTCTCCAACACTAAAATTGTGGTACAGAGGGCATAATTTAATTCAGGCCTGAGGTGCACGCAGGAGAGTCTACCCTAATGTGGACCCGTGATTCTACAAGAGGGTTACTTATATACAGTCCCTACATGCATAGTGCAATATACCTCAGCTGGCACTGAGGACTCTGTGTGAGAATGTCTGTAGTGGTTTAGGGCAAATCTGGGAGGAAACCTCCTAAGGGGCACTCCCTCCCCTCCCCTCCCCTCAACTGGTTTGGGGAAAAAAAAAAAACCTCCTCAGAAAGAAGTGGAAAGAATCCTGTTTATTAAACAGGCAAAGCACTCCCTGGCACAATAAATAGAACAATACCCAATGACAAGAACTTCGTGCCGCTCTGGAGAGATGACAGATTTAGGAAAGAAGTCCCTCCTGTACCTCCTGTAGGTGGTTGCTCTGTCTCAGTCCCTCTGGTGCTGGGAAACGTTGCTGCACAGATCTTGGTGGGTTCCAGATGCAAGCCCCCACGGCGCTCCCCCGGGTCCTCAGTCCAGAGAGATTTTGAACAGTTCCAAGGGAAGGCGAAAAAAAAGGGAAAAATGAAGGGGAAAAAGAAAAAAAGAAAAGAAACCAGGAGGAGAAGAAAAACGAAGCTTCTCCCCCTCAGCTAGCTACACACTAACTAACCCAAAAGAAAAAGAAAAAAAGGATGAAGAGCTCTCTGTCCCACGCCGTGTGTTGCTGACTCCGACTCTCAAGGCCAGCCGGAGGAGGAGAGTTTCTGAAAACAAACTGCACGCCTTTCCCTCCCCCCTGCTCCCAGACCCAACACCAAAGGCACAAAAAAAGCAATATCCAGCACAAACCCAACAGGCGATTGGGGATACAAACATCACAACATCATCCCAGGACATCTAGGGTGACACATCTTCCTGGTTGTTGGCCAGCCTCTGCTTTGTGCTGCAAAAAAATAGGGCCTCCTGTCCAGTAGGTCTTAATTTGCAGTGCAACCCTTCACCTAATCTATACCAATGTCGTGGGTGCTCTAATTCATCAATTTCTATTTTCTTGATTTCTGTTAGTTGATCTACCTTGTTGTTCCAATAAGTTTGTAAGGCTTGGTCATTTGCGTGGGCTTTAACCCAGCCTATCTGGATTTGTCGGGACTGAGCCTGTCATAACAGCCATTTCCAATCTTCCTTCTGCCAAACGGCTTTCCCATTTACCTGCCAATCTAATGCTTCCCACTGACACAACCACTGTGTGGCACCAGCCCATACTGCATAATAATCAACATATACTGTTTCTGCATTTTCCTTTACTGCCAGTAATATAGCTTTCAATTCTCCTACCTGTGCGCTTCTTAGTCCTTCTATCACTTCCTCTCCCGTTTCAATATTCAGAGCCACCGCTCTGTATTTCCCTCTACCATCAACACATTTGGCTGAGGCGTCAGTAAACCAAAAGCTTTTTACTTTACGGAATCTAAGACAAAGGCAGTGGCATCCGATATAGGACTACGTTTATATGGTTGTTGCAGAGCTAACATGTCTGGAGTTACAGTTATCTGTGTTATAAAGGATTCGTAGCCAATTTAATATAAAGTAATTTTATTTTGCCATTTGAAAGCAATCTGGGACAGACACGATAAAAGAGACAAGTCCGATCCCGGGTATCGAGGTTGGGTGAACGCAGGGACAGCCACAAATGAACCAATCCCCTCCCGTTCACAAACTCCTAGGTTCAGGGAGCAGTTTTTATTCCAAGAGATATGATCATATCTCTCCCTAATAAATTATAGTCTGCTTCTTCCACTAATAACATGTTCCCCAGGCAGATTTTAGTTTCAGATTCTATTTCCACATCTCTTATAACTGGCACTTTGAATGGATCGCCTTTTGCACCTATCACCAGCATATTTTCCTTGCTTTTAAAGCATCCTGGCGGCAATTTTTGTAATATACTTTTCTCTGGTCCCGTATCCACCAAAAAAGTTATCACTTGTTTTTGGGGACCTACCTTTAACTTTATCAAGGGCTCATTAGATGTTCTCGTCCCCAAAATAAAAAGCCCCCAACACCCCTAGTCCTCTTGAAAGATCTTTTCATCCCTCATCCTCTTTCTACAATCTCTTTTAAAGTGCCCCTTCTTTTTGCAATAAAAACACTCTGGGGGTTCCCTTTGGTTGTCTGAGTTCTTCCTTGGGGGAGCAGACTGCCTCCTCTGAGTATCATAGTTCTGCGTTGTTTTTACCGGGTCCCGGGAGCGCTCCTGTTTCTGAACTTCCCTGACAGCCGCAACAAGTACCTTTGCCTGTATTTTCTGTTTCTCCTCATCCCTCCTCATGTAAACCTTCTGGGCTTCCCTCAATAATTCTTGTAATCCTTTCTCTTGCCAGTTGTCTATTTTCTCAAGTTTCCTCCTTACGTCCTCACATGATTTGGCAACAAATTGGGTTTTTAACAGTACTTCCCCTATGGGAGAATTAGGGTCTGTCCCTGAGTATACCTGCAGGCTTTTTCGCAGTCGGTCCAGCCATTCCGTCGGCGTTTCATCTTTCCCTTGGCATTCCTCGAATACCCTGCTGATGTTTTGTCCCCTTGGTACCGCCTCCCGTATGCCCTGGATTACGATGTTTCTTAAATCTATCATATTTCACCTGCCTTCCTGTGACTGAGCATTCCACCCTGGACTCTGGTTAGGCCATTTCTGTTCCCCGGACACCCCCTGCGGGTTTCAGCATTCCCAATCCCGTATGCCAGCTTGTCTAATCATTTCTCTTTCCTCATTATTAAACAATGACCTTAATATAGATGTTAAATCCTCAAAGGTAAAAATACTATTCCCTAAAAATTCATCCAATCTATCTGCAACCCCAAAAAGATCATCCATCAATCTGCCCATTTCTTTCTTAAAAGCTCTCACATCTCCAGTATTAATTGGCACGTTCTCATAGCCAGTAATCCCTG
This sequence comes from Trochalopteron elliotii, assembly GCA_024734555.1. Taxonomy (NCBI): domain Eukaryota; kingdom Metazoa; phylum Chordata; class Aves; order Passeriformes; family Leiothrichidae; genus Trochalopteron; species Trochalopteron elliotii. Next base: position 238,557 of record JANPWX010018424.1, on the reverse strand, counting down.
GTGCAGTTGGCACTTCCCTTAAGAGGAGAAGATGGTGCCTCTCCTCTTCATTCTCACTATCTTCATCATTTACCTTCTTTGCCTTACGCCGAGTCCTACTTGCTGGGGGAGAGTTTACTGTAGCTTGCTTTTTGGTTCCTGCTGGTTGCGGGGCCAGTTGAGGCTGGGGCTGGGGGAAAGGTGGCGGGGGTGGGGAGATGGGTGCCTGCACCATGGAAGGTGGGATCTTTGGTGGCTGGGAGGGAAACAATGGTGGGGGTTGGGAAAAGACCTGTGGGGGCTGTAGCCCCGGAGCCTGCGAGGGCGGGACCTCGGAGAGCTGGGGAACAGGTGGCGGGGGTTGCAGAAAAGGCGGCAGGGGTTGGATGGAAGCCTGTGATGGTGGGAAATCTGGGGGCTGTGGTGAAAGAGGGGGTGGTAATTGTGAAAGAGCCTGTGGAGCCTGCAAGGGAAGCACAACAGGGGCTTGAGCTGGCAGGGTGACCGAAACCTCCAATGGAGGAGCTTGAGCGGGTATGGGCTGAAGCATGGGCCCCGGGGGTGCAAGCAGAGGTGCCTGGGCTTGTACGGGCTGCGGTGTGGGTACAAGATATGGAGGCGGGAGATGGTCTAGGGGGTCCCATGTGTCACTCCGGGTTGCTGTTCCCTTTTTAGTTTTTATTGGGAACAACCCTGTTCTTGATCCTTCCCATAGTTTTGCATGATCCTTTTCCTCCTGGTCCTGTGGCCTTTTGCTATCTATATAATTGCTTAAGGCTCTGCAGGTCCATTTTTCAAAAGTGCCAAACGTAGGCCAGATTAGATGATTCCTTATTTCCTTACCTCCCCAAACTTCTATACAATAAGGTATCATTTTCTCCTTGGACTTTCTTCTCCTCCCTGGACAGTCCTCCCAGTGTTCTAGCATCCATCCCAATGGGCTATCCCGTGGGATTTTGAGAGCACCGCTCTCTTTTTCTAAGACGTGCTTTTCCTGTGTCTTTTTCGGGGTTTGCTCTTTTTCTGTCCCATCCTTTCTCAGACTTAGAAATTCACTTACTTTTTGGGATCCTGTGCTAGGTCTTTCTCAACTGCACACACAAAAAAATTAGATTTCTACCTGTACCTTACTTTTAACCAAGTCGTATCGGTATTACCAGACTACTTACCCTGCAGCGAACTGATCTGTGGGTTTTCGGCTGGCAATGAGCTCTCTCTTTTTCCTCCTTTTCCTGGACTTACCAAGTCCTAAGCTAAAAGGTTTACCAGTTCCCGAACTCGAAGGAACGTACCTTCCCTTTTAGCTTTCTGTGATCGGTCCCCCAAAACTCCCCGTGTTTTAAGGTTTTAAGAGTAAAATGAGTTTTTATTACATTAAGAATTGCTTCCCCATTGGCCGACCAATTCCCTCACGGGAGGATGGAAATGAGACCTCAGTGCCCACACTCAGGTCATGATAAAATCACGTCTCATTCACTCGCCCGATCACACTCACTCAACCAGCAATACTTACAGTTCCTTTTCTTGCGTGGGCTCTTCGTGCACGTAGAATTTTACAAGTGGAAAAAACTGCCACGGCTCCTGAAGGCCTCCCAGGTCTTCCCTGAGTTCTCTGAGAGCTCTTGAACCTGAACCCCCTTCTTTTATTGTGGCCCTGGCCTAAATTTGTTCGTGATATAATCGATTCCACAGGGTTTCCCACCCAGCCAGGCGGCTAAAATCAGCGGAGTGCCTCCTGAACAAAGGGAGGTCCCATGGATCCCAAAATTGTATCTGAGTCAAGGCACTAATTGTTATAAAGGATTCATAGCCAATTTAATATAAAGTAATTTTATTTCGCCATTTGAAAGCAATCTGGGACACCCACAATAAAAGAGACAACTCCGATCCCGGATATCGTGGTTGGGTGAAGGCAGGGACGACCACAAATGAACCAATCCCCTCCCATTCACAAACTCCTAGGTTCAGGGAGCAGTTTTTATACAGTTTTTCTTCCTTGAGGCTAGTTCATTGTTAGCTTTTGTCTACTGTGCATATTCATATACTTTCTTTCTCTTGCTGCTGGTTTTTGAAAGCTTTTCCTGGCAAAGTCGAGGGTTTGAATCGGGTTCTGAGAACTTGGCATTGGGATGCTGATACGTGACATCTCTGGGTTCCCCAATCTCAGATCCATATCAGGTGTTGATTACCGGGGGAGTAGCCGACCCACCCTTGATAGATGAGGCATCTCCTGTCCAGCCAGTCCCTTTCTGTTGTAAATTTGGACTTTGCCCTGCAGTAGTCTGGTATTCTTACAGTTGCAAATCAGTCTCAGCGGCCAGAAAAGTTTTTACAGTTTTTGGAAACCCTAACTTGTAACACAGTTTTATGTTATAACATATAAGACACTTGAAACACGAATTTATTTTATAACATATATTACATCTGCAATTTGGTAGGCTTTGTTGGCCCTTCAGTAACATTCATTTGGACTGTGATTCCTGAGAGATATGCATGCCACTTGTGCTATGCCCTCAGGGGGAGCACTGCCTTTTTTAAGGCTGGCTAGCAAACTGAATGGCCCTTGAATTTTTACAGGCTGTTGCTGTTGGATTTTTTCCTACTTGTTTGAGGGTTCTGGTCAGGGATAATAATCCCTTTTCCCAATCAGTGTACCTCTTTTCAGTGTCTTTCAGTGCTGTGGAACTAAACCCCAGTGGCCGTTTTGGCCCATGTGGTCCTTTTTTAAACAAATTACAGTAAGTTCCGTGTTCATCAAAACCCCACTCAGCTACTATAGGAGCACTGGGGTGAACTGGCCCAAGTGATTGGTATGTTTTCAATTCTTCTATTAGTGTTTACAAAGCCTGTTTGTGGTTATCAAGCCACTCCCACTTCTGATGTTTCCTCATTAGTGTGTATAAGGGTCTTGCTATTATAGAAAACCTGGGGACGTGATTTCTCCAGTATCCCAGAGTACCCATGATTTGCTGCAGTTCCCTTTTTGTCGTGGGGGTAGGTATAGTATCCAATTTTGTAATGGTTTCAACTGGAATCACAGCTTGGCCTGCTACCCACTAAGTGCCTAAGAATTTAACTTCTTTAGAAGGTCCCTGACACTTGGTTGAGGATACTTCTACTCCCTCTTCACTCAATTTATTCCCCGTCCTGTGCTGCAAGCCTCACTGCATTTTCTTCTTTGCCCCCTACCAACACATCATCAATGTATTGGTAAAGCTGCACTCCTTCCTGCATCTTTATTTGTTGAAGGAGTTTGGCTAATGCACTGTGAGCAATGGTTGGGGAATGCTTATATTCCCTGGGGTAGGTGAATGCATGTGTATTGTGTTCCTTCCCAAGTGAATGCAAATTTGGGTTTATCTTCCTCCCAAATTGACACCATAAAAAACATGCTCTTTATACCTAACACTGCCATCCACTTATGTGTGGATGCTTGCAGTGTAGCAGTGAGATTTGCAATATTTGGGACAGCTGCAGTCGAAGTGTCCTGTGTTTGCATTAAGTCTCTGATAATGAACTGCTAAGCTCCAGCTCCCATCTGCTTTTTTCACCGGCCAGACAGGGGAGTTAAATGCAGAGTGTGTTCTAAATATGATGTCTCTCTGCTCCAAATTTTTACCTTCTTCATTTATTCCTTGTTTGGCTGCAGGGGATACAGGGTATTGTTTGGCATTAGTTACAGCAGAGGCAGGCAATACTGGAGCCATTCTTAGGAGGTTGATTTTTTTATTTTTCCCAAAGAGATTACTGTGTGAGGTTTCTGTGGACCCAAAGGACCACGCAACTCCATTTGGTAACTGCCAAATTTTTCCTTGAAAGATATTATATCCTAAAATGTTTTCCTCATGATCAGCAATTGCAAATATTTGTGAAGTAATCCATTTTTCCCCAGGTGACCATAAACGGACTTTAGCAATATAAGCTATAGTGCTATTTCCATTGAAGCTGGTCAAATGAATCTTTTTCTTTTTAAAACTTAGGTTTAACTTTGCAGCCTCTGTGAGGGTGAACAAAGAAATTTGGGCTCCGGTGTCAATTAAGGATTTCAAATGATTCCTCTTATGTCCCACTGGCAAATATACATAAGGGCTAATCTCATTAGGAATGCACTGATATGCAGGTAGGCACTGAGCCAGCTGCCCTCTGGACACCCCAGCGCTGATCAGTTTTCCTGTGTTGCAAAAAGATTGGGACCGATCCTTTTTTCCTGTTGTCGTGGTTTGACACTGGCCCAAGGCCAGGTACCCACAAGAGCCACTCACTCACCCTCCCCTGCAATAGCTGGGCAGTGGAGAAGGGAAAAAAAAAATTAATGAACACTTCATGAGTGAGATAAGGACCAGGAGAAATATTTCAAGGGCAAAACAGGCTCAACATAAATTGCAAAGTGAACTTTATTACTAACAGAACCAGAGGAGGATAATGAGAAGTAAAATAAACCCTTGAAACACTTTTTCCCCCCCGCCCCTCCCTCCTTCCCACCAACAGTGCAGAGAGACAGGGCATGGGGGTTTTTGGTCAGTTCATCACCGAGATTTTCTTCCACTGTGCAGGGAGAGGACTCCTTCCCCTGTGAGACCATGGGGTTCCTCCCATGGGAGACAGTCCTCCATGAACTTCTCCATCATGGGTCCACTCTCATGAGCAGCAGCCATACCGCACCTCCTGCAACTTGAACTCCCCCCATGGGCAGACAGTCCTCCCAAAACTGCTGTGACGTGGGTCTCTCCACGGAGTGCAGTCCTCCAACTACAGGCTGCTCCAGCCTGGAAGCAGGGGCCCCCTCTCTCCACTGGGACTTCTACTGGATCACAGTCTCCTGCAGGCATCCACCTGCTCCGGCATGGGCACCTCCCCTATGGGCCAGGGGATGGATCTCTGCATTCCCTGTGGACCCATGGGCTGCCAGGGGACAGCCTGCTTCACCATGGTCTTCACCATGGCCTGCAGAGGAGTCACGGCTCTGGCACCTGGAGCACCTCTTCCCCCTCCTTTTCTACTGACTTTGGTGTCGCCATGTTGTTTTTCCTCACATGTTCTCCCCTTCTCTTCTCTGACTAGGAGCAAAACCGTGTGACTTTGTTTTGATTTCTCCTTAAATATATCATCACAGAGGTGCTACTAATCTCTCATTGTCTCAGTTTTGGCGAGCAGCATGTCCATCTTCAGAGCTATCAGCCATTGGCTCTGCTGGACATGGTGGGAAGCTTCCAATAGCTTCTCACAGGAGCCATCTCTGTGGCCCCCTTGCTACCAAAAACCAGGCCTTGCCAAACCAATAGACCTGTGCAGTGTTTGTGTGCAGGGGAAAATGGGCTACTGAAATACACGAATCAATGTGATTCCAACAGAAGCCGATTTATTGTTTACATTAAGCCACAGTTATAGTTTCTAGCACTACTGTTCACGCTTACAGGTGTCTCTCGATTGGCTAAGTCATTTGTCCATCAGACAGGCACACATCCTTCAGGGCACCTAATTGGTCAAGTGTCCGTCACCACGCTGTGTGCCTTCTAAGTTTTGCATTTCTTGTAGACACTTTCCCAGGCTCTTCCTCATTATTTTTAGACCTGTTGTTGTTCCCGTAGCCTTGACGAATCCCTGAGAACTCTGAAAAACAAGACTGCAGGTGTCTTCTTATCTACAGTTTGGCTGGTACAGGGAATGGCCTAAGTTATCCAAATACATTGCTACAATTCCCCCCTCTCTTTCTTGGACCAGCCAAACTTTATTGCATTTTCTGCCAAGCGAGTCATCTATTTTATAATACATGGAATGATACAAAGCAAAACCATAATGAAAGCTAGTATTACCAAAGCACCCTTAGTGATCTCTTTTAACCGACCAGTGATTCCCCATCCCTTGAACCATTCATCCAAACTCCAGTCATTAACAGTCAACTTCTTCATGTTATCCTGTAACTGTTTAAGTTTCTTGTGAATGGATGCAGAATGGTCAGAGATGTTCATACAACACATTCCCTCAAAATCTTCACACCCGTGCCCATGAGCTAATAACAAGAAACCGATGGCAGCCCTGTTTTGCAGCATGCCGTGTCTAACACTCTCCACATCAATGACCATTTGGTCTATAATGGCTGAAATGATATTTAGCTGCTTAGCTGTCCAACAACCCAATTTATTAAGAGTAGCTAAGGCTTGAGCTGCAGCAACACCTGGTGCAAGGATTGATGATATTATCCTTGCTGGAGTGCCCCAAGACTCTACCTTATCCTGACAATTTGGCCCCAAGCTTGTCATTGCTCTTTTTCTTCTTTTGCTACGTCCTGCTCTCCAGATGGTCTGATTTAGCAACTCACTCTTGCTGGGAGCAAACATAGTTTCCCTAAGTAACACAGTCCACCAAATGCATTACTCCAACCATGGCAGTATTTGGTTGGGTCCTGATACCATGGAGAATTTGGATTAAGGATAACACTACTATTTTTGGAACGTGGGACTAGGACATTGCTCATGTTCATCGATCTTCTGTCAAGAAAATAATTGAAAAACAAGCAATAATTTCCAGGTGCCAATCCTAACAGATCCAGCTCCTGAGGCTCCAACCCAGTCCAGTTCAGTGTTCGTGCTATCATGCCTGCTTAGAAGCCTTCACCCTTTGGCCTAATTCCCAGTCTTCTACACATGTCCAATTTTGCCCTTCCTTTGGTTATGCTGCACCAAAGATCCTCTGCACTAGGTCTACTTGCTCCCACATATGGTTTTCCTGCAGCTCCTACCCATTTTGTGAAACCATTGAAGTTACTCAAAGGGACACCAATTAAACATGTGCAAAAGGGGTCTCCTGGCATGGTTAAGGATAAGCAAAAGGAATCTACCCCAGTTGCATTAGCCCAATTGAGCCACACATTCTGTCGATGCCATCCTGGTGGGTTAATCTCTTCTGCACTACAGATGTAACCACCTAGTGCAAGTATCAAAGGGAAAAACTCAGAAACCCACATCTCTGGTTTACGACTGCTCTTTGTCCTTATCCTCAGCAAAAATCCCTCCCCTATAAGATCAGGGAAAAAACCCCAACCTGGCTTCACTCCTTGCCTTTTGTGCCCTCCTCCTATTCCGTCTTCTTTGGTTCTCCTTCTCCCACCTACGCTTTGTCTGTTCCCACTGCTCAGGTCTAACACCCCAAGTTCCAGGGATGAATATTCCCTCTCCACACTCAATTGCCTTGACTCTATTCTCCCTTTCTTGTCTCTCGAGCTTCCGAAGGTGGCTATGATACCACTAAAAGGCCTGCACTAGATGGTCCTTGGACTCTAATAAACTCAATGCCTCTTGACAGGTTTCTGGGGAATTCACAGTTATTCCAGTCACCTGGGATAACAACACCCATGCGTTAAATTCTTGAGAGTGCCGATGTCTGCAGTTTATGCACCTGGGGAAACTACCTCCTTTAAACTGATGCCGCTGGTCAGAACCACACCCCACACATTCTAACCTCACCCAGGGATAGCAAAAATTTTTGCAGTTCTGAGGACAACTGATGTCTTCAGGTAGTGCTGGTTGGTGGTTCATTGGCGTTATTGGGAGTCAGTGTGTCTTTCTCAAGCCAGGGATGAACCTACTTTGCTGGTATCCATTGGGATGCCTTGTCTGTAATGACACAAGCATAACACCTCCCCCACATTAATAGATCTGCTGGTCCTTCCCATAGCCCTGTCATAGGATTCTTAAAACGAACTTTTGGTTGGTGCTGTGCCAATTCAGAATCCTGCTGCAGACCTGAATAATGAGTTAATGCAGGTGGTTCATTACGCCTACCTAGTAGCCGTAAATGATTCATCACATCAACTGCTTTCATCACTGTCCTGTGGGCTCAGCCCATCCTCCCCTGTTTTTTGTTTATCAAGCAGCCCTTTCAGTACCTGATGTGTCCTTTCAAGGATAGCCTGACCTGTGGAGTTACCGGGAATCCCTGTGCTATGTTTTACCCCCCAATGAGCCAAAAAGTCTTGGGTTCATCGGGCTACATACCCCGGCCCATTGTCCATCTTAATTTCCTGGGGCAGACCCATCACAGCAAAACAGCCTCGCAGGTGCCGAATGACAAAGCAAGAACCTTGGCTTGTCATTGGAGTGGCCCAAACCATGGCAGAAAAGGTGTCTACAGTCACATGAATGCATTTGAAACGACCAAAGGAAGCATAGATAGTTACATCAGCCTGCCACAACTGCAGAGGTCCAAGGCCACAAGGATTGACACCTGGACCCAATCCACCAATCATACCCTGACACTGCGGACAACTTGTGACAATTCCTTGGGCATCCTGTAGTGATATCCCAAATTGTTTGTGTAGAACCTTCATGCCCTGGTGAAAAAACTCATGAGCCATCCTAGCCTGAGTGAATTTATCAATGTTTGGAGAACCAGAGGCCCAAAGTGGTGACACCAACTGGTCAGCCTTCTCGTTACCCAAGGCCAGACCTTCCATCAGGCCAGAATGACTCTGTATATGGGTAATAAAATAATCTCGTCTACTAGAATTAAGTAATTGCCACACCTGCAAAAAAAGAGTTGCCACAACCGTCTGTTCCGGACTTCCTTCAACAGTGCCTGCTCCATTCGCTCGACCACACCTACGACATAGAGGGAGTCAGAAACAATATTAATGGGATCATTTGGCCACTTCTCAAACACTCTGATCACAGCACACAATTCCACAACCTGCAAAGAGTCTCCTGGCCCCTCAAGGACTTCACTGAGCCATTTGCCGTTTTCCTGCCACGTAAGATCTACTTTAGAATTTTTCTGACTGTCATCAGTGAAAACTATGAGGCCTTCCACAGGTTGCCTTGATAACCAAGGTAATTCCTTGACCTGTTGATGCAAAGAAAAGAACTTATGTGGAGGAAAATGAGTACTAATAAGACCTGAAAAGTTCAACAATGCCCATTGTAATGAATCCTGCAACGACCACTGCAAGTACTCCTTTGTTAACAGAAGAAGAATACTTTGGGGTTCCATCCCCACTATTTTCAATGTCCATTTCCGTGCCTTGATCATGACCTTCTCTATAGCTTCCAGTCAAGTGGTCATGGATTTGTTCAAATTGAATGGTAAAAACACCCAATCCAGGATTTTGAGTGGTTGTTTTGCCTGGCTATCCCACTGCATCAGTATAGCATTCTACTATAGAGTCTACCTTAATGTGGACCTGTGATTCTACAAGAGGGTTACTTATATACAGTCCCTACATGCATAGTACAATTTACTTATTACCATAAATCCCACCCCAAGTTCCCAGAGACTGTCCTTTGCTTTGTCTATCACTGCATTCTTGGTCAAGCTGTCTTTTTCTTATCTCCCAACCATCTTTGTTGAATGCAGATTTTGCATGCCTTGTTTCTCTGCTAAAAGTTTCCACAGGCACAGTAAAAATGAAATACCCTTTTGGTATCAATTTAACCACTTTGAAACATTTAAAATTCTTCAGGGTCAATTTGTTTTTTATCTGTATTCAGATACATCTTCACAAGATCATAATCATTTATTCTATGAACACAGCTAACATCAAGATTAGTAATCACTACAATAATTACTACAATTAAAATTATAATTATTATGGTTCTGCCATGACGATTTTTTGCCTTTTCTTTTATATACCTTTTATATATTCTCAGTACCTTGTTTCTCTGCTAAAAGTTTCCACAGGCACAGCAAAAACTGAATTAACTCTTTTGGTATCAAAATGAGGATGAAACAAGGAGATTTCAAAATATCAAAAGGGACTTCATGTCCCTCTGTCCTTGGTTTGAGACAAATTTGGGAGGAAACATCCCAAAAGGGTGTCTCCTCTAATAGAAGGCAGGTTTCAGCAACCTCTCCCCCACAGGTTCGGAAAGAATTCCCTTGCATAAAGTGAAAAAAACCTGTTTATTTACCAAGCAGAGTGCTCACAGGCATGAAAAAAAAAGAATAACGTTAAATAATAAAACCTCTTGCTGTGGAGGAGAGATGGTACATTCAGAGTCCTTTCTGTAGGTGTGTCTCAGCTTCCTTCCAGTCCTCCGAGTCCAGCCCCTGGGTGATGTTCTGGTGTTTCGGACGGGAGAAAAGCTGAACAGTTCTAGAAGAAGAAGCCACAGTCCCAGGAAAAACTTCTTGCCTCAGCTAACTAGAAAAGAACTAGTTAAAAGCAAAGGGAAAAAGAAAAACCAACTGCATCTTTCTCTCTGGAGAAAGAAAAGCCATGAGCTGGGGAAAACCCAAGAAGCTTATCTGTGTTTTTGAACACAGGGACAGAAAGAATTCCACTACCTCCACCCCCCCCTCGGATCTCACTTAAAGCTATAGGACTCATGTGTGGACACAGAGATAGGGGATACAGCATCATAAAGTCACCCTATGACATTCCACCCCTTATCCCATGTCATCATCTTAATGCCCAAACTAATATATTCTAACTCTAAACACACATATTTATGCATACATATATATATATACATATATACAGCTATATACAGATAGTGGCAGTGACATTCAGCAAACAGTGGTATTTACACATGGTTAGCACCCAACATCAAATCTCCCTGTGGTACACAACGCATTGTTCCATCTTTCTGCATCACTCACCAAGTGCAGCCTGGTCCCTGAGCAAAGACAATCCCATGGATGGGTTTCTCTGTATTCGAGGCAGAATTAATCCAAACAGTCTTCCCTAACAGACATCTGACATGTACTACTGGGACCTTGTCTCCATCTACTGTATGCTGGGGCTCAGATTGGGCAGGGCTTGCTCTGTTGGTGGAACCTCGGGTGTTAATTAACCAGGTGGCCTTTGCTAGATGCTGCTCCCATTTTTTGAAAGATCCCCCACCAAGTGCATTCAAGATGGTTTTTAACAGTCCATTGCACTGTTCCACTTTGCCTGTAGCTGGTGCATGGTAAAAGAGATATGGTAGACCCACTTAATGCTATGTTTTCTAGTCCAGGTGTTTATAAAGCTGTTTGTCCTGGAGTGACTTTATGATGCTGTGTATCCCCTCTTGCCTGATCTGCAGTGTGCCCAGAAATATCTTCGCCATATCAAGCATGGTCTCATCCCTCTCATCCCGCTTCATCATTGCTAAAGCAGAAGTGTATTCTTGTGGCTCAAGTCATACAAGTTTTTGCCACATCAAGGATGTACATTTTACCATGTCTGGATTCCTAGGCATTGCTGGGTCCTCTGTGAAGACAATTTCTGCCACTGCCATTTCTCTCAAGCATTGAATCTCTTGTTCTATGGTCTTCCACTAGGTTTGCTGCATATAGAGTTCGTTTGCACACAGATATTTTTGCCCCACACTTCTCTAGAGCTGTATCCAGAGACTGAGAGGGTTAGCCCCCCTTACCATTCCTTGGTCAACAACTGGATGTGACAGGGGTCCCAAATGCCTTGCTTCAGTACCATCCAGAATTGTAGCCTCACCTGCGGCGTCCAAAGATGGATTAACCAACTAATTATAGATTCATCAGATTGTTGAGTGTAATCCTTTCTTAGGCCATGAATGTTCTTCAGGGACAAGGACCCAATAGTGACTTCTGATCTTGAGACAGTTGTTGGCCTTGAGGGTCCTTTCCCTGGATCATCATCCACTGGGTGATTGGTTTTGGTTTTGTGCTTCTTTCCCGTGGTAGGAGCGACTGCCAGTGACTTAGGCTCACTGTCTGGTTTAGCTGCAGCCTGAATTACTGGGGTGTTGGCTGCAGCCTGAGTGACTGGGGTATCTGCTGATTTATCCCCCTGCCCCCCTCCTCTATCTGCTGCCCTGCAGAGTGCAATAAGCATAGGCAAAGGCCCAGTTTATTGTAATGATCTTTTTCTCCTTAGAGTTGTCATTGCAGTTGTCTTGCAAATATTTCCGCACCTCAGTTGGGTTCTGAATTTGTTCAGAGGGAAAATCCCAAGCTATAGGATCAGAAAATTCCTTCAGGGTTTGGCCCACGTTCTCCCATTCTCCACACCACTCAGGATTTTCCACATCTGGGTCCATGCCTGGCTCATGTCTCATCAACCCCTCTTGACATCTCAGCCCTTATTTTAGACAAGTTGCAAACCATATAGAGGAAGCCTACTAGATAAAATACCAGGAAGGTGGTATCTGTCATCAAAGGGAAACTGAACATTCTCAAAAAGTGATGTAACAGATTCAAAAGAGAAAGAGAGGAAAGGCTGGGAAGCCTTATCCCCTGCTCTTCCTCTAACAAACTGTGTGCAATTACTAATAAACCCCCAAAACATGGTACTGAAACTAGGACGCAGGGTAGGACAAAGAAACAATAAACCATGCATATCTTAAACAAACCCCAGTACCTTTGTTAATTTCCTCTAAACCATTATCACCAAGCACACCAATATAGCAAGCTTTATCCCTACCCCTGCTCTATAAAAGTTTCAGGCCAAGGACACAACTGGTACTATCTCTGGGTAGGCAAACAAGCCTAGGGACCAGAGAGATTACAGCCTCGAACCACATGGTGGCTACTGACTTCCTTATCCCAATACAGAGTAAGTACAACCAAAATTAAATTAGTACAGTTTTTTTTCACTTTCTTGAGCCACGTGTTGGGCACCAAAATATTTATCCCGGTTTGAGACAAATTTGAGAGGAAACATCCTGAAGGGGTCTCCTCTAAAAAAGCAGATTCCAGCAGCCTCTCCACCAGCTGTTTCAGGAGACAATCTCCTTGGAGAAAAGTGGAAAAAACTGTTTATTTCACAAGCAAAGTACTCACAAACATGAGGAAATGAATAATATTAAACAAGAAAACCCCTCCTTGATCTGAAGAGATGGCAAATTCAGAGAGTCCTGTGGGTGTCTTGGTCTCACTCTGTCCTTCCGGGGCTTGGGCCTGGCATCCAGGCCTTGGAGCAGCTTGGGGGCCCTCCAGGCGATTGTCCTTATGTTCCAGACTGGAGGAAAAAACCCTGAACAGTTCCATAAAAAAGACACAGTCCTGGGAAATTTTTTCTTGCTGTAGCTAACGAGGAAAACCAGTGGATGAATAAAAAGGAAAATTCCCCATCTCTCTCTCTCACTCTGCACTGCCAGGAGCTCAGTGAGCTCAGAGAGAACTGAACCCTTATCTCTATTTTGAATACAAGCACCTCAAGCATTCCACTGCTTCTTCCCCCCCCCCCCCCCCCCCCCCCGGCCTAGCTTAAAGCTACAGAACCCCTTTCTGGACAGAAGAAACAGACAATGGCATACCAGACCATACAGTCACCCCAGGACACCTATGTAGTTTAGAAAAAGCACCACATTTCAGAGCATGATAAACCATTTTAACTACTGACTTTGAAAATATCTACACGTTTCACATGAATCATCTATTTATCTCACACGCTTCAAATACACGTGCAGGACTATTTAGAATTTGGTTGTCAAAGCAGAGGGGCTATGCTGCTTTCATAACTTGATTTTCTATGTAATGATTATTTTGGAGGAGTAAGATACTATTGAAGAATCACATATTAAGTATGAACTTGTAGGCTGTCATGCATCAAACTGAAAAAGAAGTTGAGAGTACTGCTATCCTGCAAAATTATTGGTCGTAACATAGGCCTCAAGAAACTAGAGGACAGCAATTGGGAGTCGTAACAGGCAAACCTTGGACTGGATATTGCCAGGAAGTGGAATAACTGGAGAATTTTTGTTGTTGTAACGTGGCAAAAGAAAAAGGGGTGGAGTGTGTCTGTAAATTCTGCACCTTTGTTGGTGGATAATGACTTTGGTGTGAAGAATTATTTTCTTTTAATGTAAATGAAGATTGTGTGATGAATGTATATTTTAAAGGTAATTCTTAAACGTGTTTCACAGAGGCAAGAGGTAAAATGTATTTGGCTTATATGGCAAATTTTGATAGCAGAGGAGGCTGCAGGACTGGCTTGTGTGAGGATATCAAAGCCCATCCCAGCCAGTTCCACAACAGAGCAACCACTGGCCAAAGCTGAGCCAATCGCCAATACTAGTGGCACCTTCATGATATATTTAAGAAAATGTAAAAAATACCGTGAAGCAGCTGTGAGAGAGTGTTGCAGACAGGTAGAGATATTATAAAAGAAAGATCTTATAAAATATGGCTTAGGCCCTGCTACTTTAGCTAAGCTAGCAGTAGTTTGGAAGTTTCCATAAGGAAAAATCATAAGAATGAAGACAGTTAACACAACAATCTATTCTAGTAAGAAAAATAAGTTTGCACCTGCATAAACAATAAATCTGTCCTATGAGAATCAGTGAAGAAAATATGTCAACAATCCAAGAATAGAAAGATTTGATGGAAAGGCAAAATGCCAGTTACTAACCAACAAATTGAGTGGCAACAAAACCAGTAGCCAATTGGAGTTGAACACAAGGTCTGTGAAAACTGTATAAAAAATGAGTTATGTGAATAAAGAAGGGGCTTTTCTGCATGAAGAAACTGAGTCCCATCTGCTTTATTACTGCAACAAGAGAGTGAGAATATGTGTGAGGAAAAATCCCTACAGGCACCAAGGTCAGTGAAGAAGGAAGGGGAGGAGGTTGAAACTCCCAGGGGTCCAAGCCCGGACATTCAGGCCCCTTTGAGTATTGTTATGTAGTTGGGACGGCGAATAACAATATAATACTCCAAATCATCTTGGAGGGCATATAGCAATGTTTATTAAAAGACACACTCTTTTTATACACTGTTTCGGAACAATTGGATGTGATTGGTCATTCAGACCAACACCTCTTAGTAAACATCTTGCAAGTAAACAAGTTGGAAAAGCAGCAGGTGCAGAGATTAGAAATTGTTTGGAATGCCTTCTCCCAGCTCCTCCGGAGCAATGTCTGGGAAAGTCTATCTGACTTGTTTTCCCACAGGCTTTGCTGCTGCCTGATGCCTAAAAATTTCTCTTTGACTAGGTGTCACAATCCACTAATACAAGCGGGGGTCATGACGGTTCATTTATTGATCTCATAGTGCAAAAGACACAGCAAAAATTACAGTTTAAATCAAAACAATGCACCTTTATTGAGTGCCCACAACACGGTAATGCAATAGAGGAGAAAAAGAGAGAGAGAGAGAGAGAGAGAGAGAGACAAAGAATAGAGAGAGAGAATGAGAGGGGAATAGCTACCAACAGAAGAGATGAAGTCCTCATGGTTGTTAGCCAATAGATCCATCTTCTTCCGTGGGGAGATCTCCAATTTTTGGTTAACCTAGGAAGTATTTTTATAGTCTTTTCCAAAGCGACAGGCAGTTGGCTAAAAGGTGGGGAGATCAATATGAGATATTCGTTTGAGAGAACAAGAACAAATACAGAACAGACCAGTCCGGCACAGCAAGCACAATCATTCACTGTGACTTGCCCATTGTTTCTGCTCAGGTGCTGATGGGAATGCATGCCAGTTTTTTCCAGTGAGCACACCTTTAGGCAACACCTGGCAGACATCCCACCTCAGCCAGGCCAGAACTCCTGTGTTGGGGTTTTAGGGGTTTCAGTCTCTGTCCTTGGGTTTTCAGTCTCTGTCCTTGACAATGGTCGTGAGGCAGATGAGGGATCTTTGGACCATCTCTTACACTAGGCTGTCAGCATCCACATTTGAGTTTCCTTGGGACTCAGCCCCATGGCAACTTAATGGAGAGAGGCACCCTTGATCCAGTTGTCCAAAAAGGAATTTTAATAACATGAAAATAACAAACAATAAGGCATCTACTGTATTGGAATGAACTGGACTAAGACAGTAACAAGGGGCAAAAGGCAAAAGGTGTGGTCTTGGGTCAGAAAGGGGTACTTATGCACCCCTGTGTGAGTGGGAAGTTAAGGTGGGGTCTGAGGGAAGGGTCCAATGGGGGACAATGATTAGGAATATTAAAATTCTTGCACCACAAATTAACCTATGATAACACAGACAACGAGGTACCTTCTAGTAACATTTGCATACTTGAACATGTGAATAAGCTTCTTGCTTATTGCATTTTGAACAGGGTTTCCCCAGGCATTTTTCCAGTGTTCTCTTCTTCCCTGGGGAAACTACCTCTACAT
>JANPWX010018424.1:177740-217723 GCA_024734555.1 Trochalopteron elliotii | reverse complement strand
GGGTCTGAGGGAAGGGTCCAATGGGGGACAATGATTAGGAATATTAAAATTCTTGCACCACAAATTAACACAGACAACGAGGTACCTTCTAGTAACATTTGCATACTTGAACATGTAAATAAGCTTCTTGCTTATTGCATTTTGAACAGGGTTTCCCCAGGCATTTTTCCAGTGTTCTCTTCTTCCCCGGGGAAACTACCTCTACAGGAGGTGCTTCAGGTACCAGAGCAGATTCTCCTGCAGCCCGTGGAGGAAGGGGGGAACCTCCCTTGGAATGGAAAATGTGACGCCCTTCCCTCCAAATTATTATAACTTTGAAATTACCAGATTCTCAGGCAAAGATATGGGAAACGGAATAACAGCTCTTTACTAGTATATATATATATATATATAACAAGACAAACAGACAACAACAGCAACAACAACAAACAAAACCAGAAATCCAATAACAGCCTTCTCTCAGCTGTCAAGCACTTTCCCCTTTGGTGTAGTTATGGTCACAGCCAGCAGGGGTGCTGTTGGCTCCCATCCAGGTAGGGCAGGTGTGATGATTCCCCTGCGGTGGCAGGGGAGCTGTAGCATGAGCTCAGCAGCCTCTCTCCACGTAGGTAATGGCAGGCAAGCCGGCGGAAGAGATAGAAAAAGGGCTTCCTTTCCAAAGTCATGGGGGCAGCCAGTCCTGGTGCTCCTCCTCCAGGTGGCAAAATGGGGTCTAGCAGAAACCTCACAGCAGCCAACCGGAGATGAGCACACCCTGGCGTGGCAAACAAAATGTAGCAGAAATTCTGCAGCCGTAGCAGGAGCCACAGGGGTCGGGTGGATGTGGGGTATCAAGTTAAAGTGTAGCAAGAAGCCCTGAATTAGTGGCAGAAAACAGAGCGGCTGGGCAGGGAATCGCTCCCTTGGATAGCTCACCGGTGATGGCTGGTCCTGGGGTCAGGCTGCACAGAGGTAGCGGCCCTGGTGGGGGACGGCAGGCTCCTGGTGCAGCATGCACTGGTTCTGGGCTCCCAAGCAAGCAGAAGAGCAGAGAAGCAAGCCGGCAAGCCCAGTCACAGTGCCAAAGGAAAAGAAAAAAAAAACCAGGCAAAACCGACAAAGCAACAGTATCTCCAGTCAGAGGCACCATGCTGTGTGGCCACAGATGATCATCCCACTGGAAGGAAACCACAGCCCTTCACCTCCCCAACCCCCACAGGATCCTGGGCTGGCTCTCACCCATCACGATACTCCTGGAGCTAGGAAGGGGGTTGAGGGGCAGGGGAGGGAGGGGAGTCAGTGACCAATTTGTGACACAAAACAAAAACAAACAAAAAAATGGATATGGGATAAAAACCATGCCCAAGAAAGCTGCTTACCAGGGTTGACCCACAAGTAAGAACTGTGGTGGGTTGATCTTGTCTGGCTGCTAGGTGCCTACCAAACAGCTCACTTACTCCCCCCTCCTCAGCAGGACAGGGGAAGAAAATAACATGAAAAAGCTCATGGGTCAAGATAAGGACAGGAAGGTCACTCACCAATTACCATCATGGGCAAAGCAGACTTGACTTGGTAAATATGACTTTAATTATTGCCAGTTAAAAAAAGAAACAAAACCCCAAAATAAAACCACCTTTTCCCCACCCTCCCCCTTCTTCCCAGGCACAGCTTCACTCTTGCCTCTTCTACCTCCTTGTCATGGTTTAAGCATAGATGGAAATTAAGCCCCACACAGCCGCTCTCCTCCCCTCACTCCCTCTGGGAGAGAGATAAAAGGCAGAGATTCTGAGTTGAGATAAGAACAATTTACTGGAAACAGCAACGAGATAAAACAAACAGTAACAGCTATAATACTAATAACAACAGTGTATGTAAGAGGGTGATTACATGCAAAAATGCTCACTGAGTCTGACCCAATGCGACATGACCTCAACCAGAGCCACCCTGCCACTCCGTTCGCCAGTTGCTCTGCTGGACAAAGGAACAAAATGGCGATGAGCCCTGCATGTGGCACGTGTTTCTTCCACCCGAAGCCATGCCCCGCCCTCCCCCTAGAAGTGAGTCCCTTACTTCCACCCCCCAATGATGATGTGAATGGTATAGAATAACAACCTAGACACAGCCGCACAGCTCTAGGCTCAGCACCCTCTTGGCTACTGCCTCCCACTGGGGAATAGGCTGGGGAGTGAGTAAGAAGTTTGGAGGGGACACTGTAAAGAAATAAAGAAAACTAGTAGCTTGTGTAACTTACTTAGCATTAGTAACTAGATGCGCTGAAGCCTCAGGCTGCAAGCTGTGAACTTACACCAAGATACACTGAACTTTTACCTACTTAAGTAAAAGGAGGCCCCAGAGCCAGTTTGGGCCAGAAGATAAGGAAGTGAGGAAGGCGACTACCCCGTCAGCATAAGATGCAACCTTAGAGGTAAGAGAAGAAATCGGCTCACCTAGAGACATTGAAGAGACCCAATGAAGAACAAGACTACCCCATACCATAATATTACTATTGGACTGAACTGTCACATGAGGGGTGGGAAACTTGGATTGTAAGGGTGTAATTGCCCATGGATTTCTTTGTTCAAGGTCCCTCTCCGGAGGCACCCAGCTCAAGCTGTATCTCACCACTGTACCAAATAACCTAATTTGCTAGATTCTGCCTGAGACTCTGTTTGGGAAAACCTAGGGTAAAACCAAAAGGGAAAATGTCTGTGTGAGTGAGTGTGTGTGTCTGGAGTAGACAGGGTATCCATTGGTTCAGTGGAGCCATCCATCATGAACGGACTGCAAAGTCCTAGTGGTTGAAGTCTCAGGTGGTATGAATGTAACTCCTCAACTGAGTGTGAGATGAGGCCAATTTCCATAAAAGACACAGATGGGACAGCTGACCTGAACTGGCCAAAGGGATATTCCATTCCATTCCATTCCATTCCATTCCATTCCATTCCATTCCATTCCATTCCATATAATGTCATGCTCAGCAATAGAATTCGAGGGAAGGGATGAGGCTTTCTTTTTTGTGAGGGGACAAGGAGGAAGCTGTTGTTCAGAGACTGGCTGAACATCAGTTTGCTTCTGGGAGGTGATGAGTAATTACCTTTGAATCACTTGTTGTGGTTTTCTTTTCTTCATCTTTCTCAAACCCTGACTTCTCTTGCTTTTGCTCTTCCTATTCTCTACGGTCCTGCCTTTTTTTTGGTGGGAGTGGGAGTGGGGTAGCATTTGAGCAAGTAGCTGTGTGGTGCCTAAGCTGCTGGTAAGGGGTAAACTACAACATTATTTTCACACACTGTTTTAGGAAATATGTATGGTGCCAATTTTTAAAATATATATACTGCATTGGTTTTTCACAGCCTGGTTTTTGGTAGTGGGGGGGCCACAGAGAGATGGGTCCTGTGAGAATCTGCTGGAAGCTTCCACCATGTCCAGCAGAGCCAATCCCTGATGGCTCTAAAGATGGACATGCTGCTCGCTAAAACTGGGACAATTAGAGAGGTTGGTAATGCCTCTGTGATGACATATTTAAGAAGAAAATCAAAACAAAGTCACACAGTTTTTCTTCTAGTCAGAAAAGAGGAGGAGGTGAGAACATGTAAGGCAAAACAACATGGCAACACCAGTCAGTGAAGAAGGAGGGGGAGGGGGTGTTCTAGGCGCTGGAGCTGAGATTCCTCTGCAGGCCATGGTGAAGACCATGGTGAAGCAGGCTGTCCCTCTGCAGCCCATGGCAATCCATGGGGGATGCAGAGATCCACCCACAGCCTGTGGGGAAGGTGCCCATGCCAGAGGAGGTGGATGCCTGCAGGAGGCTGTGCTCCAGTGGAAGACCCAGTGGAGAGAGGAGGCCCCTGCTTTCAGGCTGCAGCAGCCTGTCCTTGGAGGACTGCACCCCATGGAAAGAGAGACCCACATCACAGTAGTTTTGGGAGGACTATTTGCCCATGGGGGGAATTCATGTTGCAGCAGGTGCGGTAGGACTGCTGCTCGTGAGAGTGGACCCATGATGGAGAAGTTCATGGAGAACTGTCTCCTGTGGGAGGGACCCCACAGTCTTACAGGGGATGGACTCCTCTCCCAGAGCAGTGGAAGAAAATCTTGGTGATGAACTGACCAAAACTCCCATGCCCTGTCTCCCTGTGCTGTCGGTGGGAATGAGGGAGGGGCTGGGGGGAAAATGGTGTTTTAAGGGCTTTTTTTACTTCTCATTATCCTCTGATTTTGTTAGTAATAAATTCACTTTGCAACCTAAAATTGAGCCTGTTTTGCCCTTGAAATGTTTTCTCCCAGTCCTTATCTCACTCATGAACTGTTTGTAAATTTTTTTTCCCTTCTCCACTGCCAGCTGTAGCAGAGAACAGCGAGCGACTCTTGTGGGTGCCTGGCGTTGGGTCAATGTCAAACCACAACATATACCTAAATGCAACTTTACCTACAGTCAGTTTTATTAATGCATTTTATATGCAGTAGATAAATAGCCAACCATATCTGTTATCCAAATTTCATTTTTACAGTGTCCTATTACTTGAACACAAAGTTAGTTTCTATGGAGAGTCTATTGGCAGCTTGATTATTTTAAAAACTTATGTTTCAGGTTTAAACATGACATTCATGGGAGCCTTACATTACACACAAGCCCAACCAATATATATGTTATAAAATGGTTTAATGGATGCATGCATGTCTGATACAGTGATAAAAAATTTACCAAATTCTAATTGTTCACTTTTGTAAACATTTTACAAAAGCATTGTGATTTACTTGGATGGATACACAGTCCTTGATGGAAGAATTATTTAGACTGAATCGAATCTGTGGCACATTAAAGAATAAAGCTGACAAGACCTGTTCTGCATATTCTTTTGACATGGTTCCAGCAAGAGAAACAGCATGGTATAAAAAGTATACAGGAAAGGTTGTTCTTACCATAACCGTCAAACTCTGGAAATTGTAAATACATGTTTAAGTGGTTGAAAAAGTCAGTCATAATAATTATAATCACTCAGAAATGACAGTAAGAAATGTTATGCAGTTACATGTAGCTGTCAAAACAATGCATATCTTTCCTTGTCAGTTGGTAATTCTTTTCCAACAAGACAGGAAAACTTTGGCATTTGCAGGCGTTGAAAATAATTTTCAAAGTTCAACACAGTCACAGCATTTTCTTTGCAAAAGGTAAACTGCACACCAAAGCTCAGAGGCTGTAAAAACTGGTTCCAAGTGGAAAAAAGTGCAAATATTCTGCACAGATAGCTTAAAGAGCTGGTGGTTCAATCATTTGCTAACAGAATCTTTGTTTTCTTTTTTGCATAGTTCACACATCACTGGGAATGTGACAGGGTGTGCTATTTTTGGCAAGAGCAAAAAAAGTGATACCTGTGTGAGTTGCCATGTTAGACATGCGGGATCCATGCAGAATTCAGGTAGAAGGCTGCTACCTGATGTTATTAGACAGTGAATATTGATGTTGCTTTTGTTGAAGCAGTTCTGTAATAGCCAACAGCTTCTTAAGAACATGCTGTAGAAAAAAATACAAAAAAACAAACAAAAAAACCCCAGTACAACCCTACATTAGCAACTAGAAAGCCCAACATCCA
Source organism: Trochalopteron elliotii (assembly GCA_024734555.1). NCBI lineage: Eukaryota > Metazoa > Chordata > Aves > Passeriformes > Leiothrichidae > Trochalopteron > Trochalopteron elliotii. The sequence continues at coordinate 212,153 of JANPWX010018424.1, read as the reverse complement.
TCTTGCTTGAGAAGCATCTTCAACATTAACCTACCAGACCTAGAATTAGGTAGTTTAAAGTAATTTAAATCAACATCCCCCACACCCCCTCCCCTCAGCTCCAGTTTCACAGTCACTAAGACATCACTTCAAAAGGAAACTGTAAAACAGCAATATGCAATTTATCTGCAGCCATGGAAACCCATTAAGTCTTGCCAACTTAACCTGAGAGTTTGATAATGAAACAGTTCTATCTGTTAAAAACAGTCTGTAAACCAAAAATCTATTCTTGGGTATTTTCCCCATATGAAAGTGCAGAACTGGGCCAAGAACATGAAAAAAACTCTGGTGGAAAAAAAAAAGGTGATAATACAATTCACTTCTGCACAAGCAGAAGCACCATCTAACTTTCTGAAAACCTAGTCATTAAACTTGATCAAATGCAACGGAACATACAAAACAGGCTGAGAAATTGTATTGCTAATGCTCTGTCAGGAGTTCAATAATTTTTTTCGTTATAGTAGAACTATGTTCAACTACAACACGTTGATGATTAACATTAGGGCACTTATAGGAGAAAAAAAGAAAAAAAGATTCAAGAGGTTTTTTTAATGGAAACCCATGAGGAGAAATTACTCCTCTGAAGTAGAAATATAAGTGCATTGAGAAAACAGTGTCGCATTCATGACCATTAAGTGCAGGCCTTGTGAAAGAAATTCTATCCCTTATCTGTAAGCAATACATATTTAATACTGAACACTTCTACTACCCTGACTTGCCAGTCTAGCCATAATTTTTGCTTTTTCAAGACTAGAGGTAGCTATGAATTATGAACATGAACATGATTGATTTTTTCCTCTCACATGCCACTGAAGAAACAAATTGTAGTAGTTATTAAACTAGATTAGTTTTTAATTGCTATAATGTAGTATTATCACAGTTTTAATTCCTTGAGCTTTCTTCTGCCAAAGCTAATTGAATACAAATATATTTTCACCATTTGCAAAATTGCCATAAGCTTTCCCAGTAATAGCCTTATTTAAAAAAAACATTACTGCCAAAAAATACATTATTTGAGTAACATCTGCTGAGATGAAATATAGATTTATCATCTCTGGGTTTAAACTAAGGCCTTGAAAGAGTCAGGATATAGGAAGCTCAGTCTTCAAACTATGACAATAATAAGAAATCTGATTACAAGAAGTTATTTTGAAGCAATTAAATTAAGAACTATTTTAAAAACTACCTCTTCAACATGAGTCATTAAATAGTTTGAGCTGATACTGATTAAATTTAAGGAAAACCATCTCTAAACCGAAAGGCTTTCTATAGTACAACTGCCCTGTCCCCAAATCATTAGCATTAAAAAGGGAACAGTACTTAAATTATCTCCTGCACAGCACAGTATACTAGTCAAGCATACCAAAACATATTACTGTGCAATAAGTAGGATTGGCAACAATGCATGAAGTCATGCAGATTTTTTTCCTCGTAAAAATAAATTTTCATAAAAGCTGGACACAACTTTATTTGGAACAGAACACTCATATCATTTACTAGAAAAGTTTGCCATGATTGTTTACAAACTAAATAAATTAGGAAGCAGAAATGAAGTAGTGCTAGAAAGCTAAGGAAAGTAAATTAAGCTGTTTAGTTCTCAATTAGATGAGCTAGATCCTAAAATTAGAGCCTGCCAAGAGACAGTAATTTCTTGAGTTTAGGCTTCCTTCCGCTAGAAACTAAAAACTTCATCTGGAAACTAAAAAAAAAAAAACACAAAAAACAAAACAACAAAAACCAAAACGAAAAAAAAAAACCAACAAAAAACCCCAAAAACCAAAAAAAAAAACCCCACAACCTACAAAAAAACCCAAAAACCAAAAAACAACCCAAAAAAACCAAAACAACAAAAACCAATGAATGATCTCCTTTCACTGGTGGCCGAGCTTACAGACAAAGTTGAAAGACTAAGGAGTATTAGGGAAAGTGAAAGGGAAATAGATTGGTGGAGTTCGGCCCTTCCATCCTTGAGGGAGGCCCAACAGGAGTCAGAGGACTCCCATGCCTCCCACTGTCACACAATAGGACACCTGGTGGATGAAGGGGAGTGGAAATGGGTCCCTACTCGGGGAGGTAATAAAAATTCTTCCTGAATCTCATCACCTACCCAGGTGCCACTTCAGAATAGGTATGAGGCCCTGGATCTAGAGGGTCAGCCAGATGGCATAGAAGAAAATTATCTGCTCAGTGAGCCTCCCAATTGGGCTTCATTTATCAGATGGATCACCATCTCTGACATTAAAAGGAAAAGAAGGGTAGTCGTAGTGGTTGAGTCCCTTCTGAGGGGAACAGAGGGCCCCATATGTTGACTGGATCCATCCCACAGGGAGGTCTGTTGTCTCTCTGGGGCCTGGGTACAGGATATTAACGAGACTCCATGGGATGATAAGGCCCACTAATTACTACCCACTGCTGATCCTCCAGGCTGGCAGCGATGAGACTGAAAAGAGGAGCATCAGGGCAATTAAAAGGGACTTTAGGGCACTGGGTCAAGTGGTTGATAGGGCAGGGGCACAGGTAGTGTTCTGCTCAGTCCCTTTGGTGGCAGAGAAAAACAATGAAAGGAATAGAAGAGCCCACATTATCAACAAGTGGATCAAGGGTTGGTGTCATCAGCAGAATTTTGGGTTCTTTGATCATGGGGCAACTTTTACAGCATCTGGCCTGCTGGAACTAGATGTACACCATCTCTGTTAAGGGAAGAACGTTTTTAGCCCATGAACTGGCAGAACTTATTGAGAGGGCTTTAAACTAGGTTTGAAGAGGGAAAGGGATGCAGCTGGGCTGCCTGGAAGCAGGCCCAAGCATGGTAAGCCTGAGTGGGAGGGGTGTGAAATCAGTAGCTCCACTGACGTGGATGTATACTAATGCACACAGCATCAGTAACAAACGAGCTGGAAGCCATGGTACAACAGCAAAGCTATGATGTAGTCGCAATCACAGAAATGTGATGGGACACCTCACATAGCTGGAGCGCTTCACTGAATGGCTACAAGCTCTTCAGAAGTGACAGGAGAGGGAGAAGAGGAAGAGGGACGGCCCTTTATGTTAGGGAGGCTTTTGATGCCATGGGTATTGAAACTAACGATGATGAAATTGAATGCTTATGGGTAAGAGTTAAGGGGAAGGCCAACAAGGCTGACATCCTGCTGGGAGTCTGTTGTTGTCCAACCAACCAGGAAGAAGAGGTGGACAACTTATTCTATAAGCAGCTGAAGAATGTTCCAGGATCATAAGCCCTTGTCCTTGTAGGCGACTTCAACTTGCCAGACATCTGCTGGGATCTTAATACAGCAGAAAAAAAGCAGTCCAGGAAATTCTTAGTGTGTGTGGAGGACAACTTTTTGTCACAGCTGGTGAGTGAGCCCACCAGGGGAGGCACTATGTTAGACCTGTTGCTTGCAAGTAGAGATGGACTGGTGGGAGATGTGGTGGTTGCAGGCCGCTTGGGGCACAGTGATCATGAAATTATAGAATTCTCGATATTTGGTGAAATCAGGAGGAACATCAATAAGACTTTTACATTAGACTTCCAGAGGGCAGACTTTAGCCTATTTAGGAGACTTATTCAGAGAGTTCCTTGGGAAGCAACCCTTAAAAACAAAGGAGTTCAGGAAAAGTGGGCGTGCTTCAAAAGAGAGATCTTGAGTGCACAGGAACAGACTGTCCCTGTGTGGCGAAAGATGAGCCGATGAGGCAAACATCTGGCTTGGATGGGCAAGGAGGCTTTGAAGGATCTTAGGAATAAAAAGAGGATGTGTCATCTTTGGAAGGAGGGTCAGGTCTCTCAGGAAGCATTTAAGGGGGTTGCTAGAGCATGTAGGAAAAAAATTAGAGAGGCCAAAGCTCAGTTTGAAATCAAAATAGCAACTTCTGTAAAGGATAATAAAAAATGTTTTTATAAATATATTTATGGCAAAAGGAAGGGTAAGACCAACTTTTGCTCCATATTGGATGAGGAAGGGAACTTAGAAACTTCAGATGAGAAGGCAGAAGTGCTTAACACCTTTTTTGCTTCAGTTTTTAGTGAGAAGGCAGCTTGTCCTCAGGACAACTGCCCTCCTGGGTTGGTAGATGGGTGTCAGGGAACAGAATGGTCCCCCTGTTATCCAAGAGGAGGCAGTCAGAGAACTGCTGAGATGCTTGGATGTTCATAAATCTATGGGACCAGATGGGATCCATCTCAGGGTGATGAGGGAGCTGGCAGATGAGCTTGCAAAGCCACTCTCCATCATTTACCAGCAGTCCTGGCTCACTGGTGAGGTTCCAGATGACTGGAAGCTGGCCAATGTGACACCCATTCACAAAAAGGGTGGGAGGGAGGATCCTAGTAATTATAGACCAGTCAGCCTGACCTCAGTACCTGGCAAGATAATAGAAAAGTTTATATTGAGTGCCATCACGCAGCACCTACAGGATGGCCAGGGTCTCAGGCCCAGCCAGCATGGGTTTAGGAGAGGTAGGTCATGTTTGACCAACCTGATCTCCTTTTATGACCAGGTGACCCGTCTGGTGGATGCAGGAAAGGCTGTGGATGTTGTTTATTTGGACTTCAGCAAGGCCTTTGACACTGTCTCCCAGAACATACTCCTGGATAAGCTGGCAGCCCACAGCTTGGAGAGGAGCACTCTTTGCTGGGTTAAGAACTGGCTGGATGGCCGGGCCCAGAGAGTGGTGGTGAACAGTGCTGCATCCAGCTGGTGGCCAGTCACTAGTGGTATTCCTCAGGGGTCTGTGCTGGGGCCAGTTCTGTTCAATATCTTTATTGATGACATAGATGAGGGTATTGAGTCTTTCATTAGTAAATTTGCAGATGACACTAAGCTGGGAGGGTGTGTTGATCTATTGGAAGGGAGAAGGGCTCTGCAGAGAGAGCTGGAATGGTTGGATAGATGGGCAGAGTCTAACAAGATGAAGTTTAATTAGTCCAAGTGCCAAGTCCTGCACTTTGGCCACAATAACCCCCTGCAGCGTTATAGGCTGGGGACAGTGTGGCTGGACAGTGCCCAGGCAGAAAGGGACCTGGGGGTTCTGGTCAGCAGCCGACTGAACATGAGCCAGCAGTGTGCCCTGGTGGCCAAGAGGGCCAATGGCATCCTGGCCTGTATCAGGAATGGTGTGGCCAGCAGGAGCAGGGAGGTCATTCTTCCCCTGTACTCAGCACTGGTGAGGCCACACCTTGAGTATTGTGTCCAGTTCTGGGCCCCTCAGTTTAGGAAGGACATTGAGACGCTTGAACGCATCCAGAGGAGGGCAACAAGGCTGGTGAGGGGCTTGGCACCCAAGCCCTATGAGGAACGACAGAGAGCTGGGGTTGTTTAGCCTGGAGAAGAGAAGACTCAGAGGTGACCTTATCACTCTCTACAACTTCCTGAAAGGTGGCTGTAGTCAGGTGGGGGTTGGTCTCTTTCTCCAGGCAGCAACTGACAGAACAACAGGATATGGTCTTAAGCTGCACCAAGGGAAATATAGGTTGGATATTAGGAAGAAGTTTTTTACAGAAAGAGTGATAAAGTGCTGGAATGGTCTGTCTGGGGAGGTGGTGGAGTCACCATCCCTGGATGTGTTTAAAAAAAGACTGGATGTGGCACTTGGTGCCATGGTTTAGTTGAGGTGTTATGGCATGGGTTGGACTCGATGATCTTGAAGGTCTCTTCCAACCTAATCATTCTGTGATTCTGTGAAAAAAAACCCCCACTAATATCAAGCAAAACATACCCCCAAAAACCCCAAAAGAGAAAAACCAAAGCAAAATACCAAAAAAACCAACCATAAATCCTCAACCCACTGCTTTAAAGCATCTTTGGATTTGTTGTATACTTAGTTCATATTTTTGAGCTTCTTTACCTTTACAACTAGCAACCTCCTGGTGAAATGTACATATTTATCACTCATACTGATGGAGAGAAAAAATTACAAAGGAATCATAATGTTAAACAATAACTGTGGACATGCTATCTGTGTGATTTTTGTTAATCATTATAGTTTACCTGCATTACACCTCGCTCATTGCTAAGTGTCCGAAGTTCATCTGAATGAGCCACACACATCTCATGCAAGGCTGCCAGATAACGAGATAAGTCAGTTCTAGAGCAATCTGTAGTGTCTGGAAGCTCAGGAACATTCTTTAACAAAAATTATGAGAACAGACTTAGGATGGTGAGTAGCCAGGCATAAAAGAAGATAAATTACAGTTCTACACACCCGCCAACAGTTGTTTTGATACTGTAAGCAAGTACCACGTTTTTCTTCATAATTAAGTCTTCTGTCCATGTTGTCTAATACAAATTATTTATTTCCTCCTATCCACAATCATCTATTTTATGAAGACAATTAAATTATGGTTACACATTTCACATAGATTACTGAATATACAGCAATTCCTATTCCTAATAGGAGGGTTTGATGCTGCTATGCTGTCTCTGAGCTGTCTAGAAAGATACTAAGAAAAAGAGATTCATATCATATCTTCCCCCCAAATGAGGGGGATCCATCCATTAGATGTTTGTCATTTTATTTGGTTTTTTTAAATTTAAATCGGGCAATAGCAACAGCAAAAATGGACGCCAAAAAATCCCCAAACTATCAAGTCAGTAAATCCACTAATAAAATAATGTAATTCAAACAGTAGATTAATCAGTTATTTTAAAACCCAACCATTTTCCAAGTTCTCATGCATAATCTACCATTTAAAGAAAAACAACAGAGTATCATAATATGCAGAAGTTGCCATTTAACCATAAAAAGGTGACATATGGCAATCTATCTGAATGACACCTTTCAAAACAGTAATTCTTATAGATTATCAAAATAGTCTGAGATGTTTTCTAGGCCACTTTTAATGGATTAATTCAGGAATAATAAGATAGGCATATCTCTTTCATCTTCCTTTTTTCAAAAAATTATCGGTTTAAACATTAACTTATATACATACCTGAGCTCCTAACTCATAACTATCATACACAAAATAGTAATGGTTTCAAATCGAACTGCAACTATTATTTTCCTTTAAACTACAATATCCAAAATTCATGCAGTGAGACATGTGGTTATGTATAACTAAAATAGAACACAATATTTTTAAAAACTTCAATTTTTTCAATCTCAGGTCAAAATCATATGACAAATTACACATTAGATTTTCTTTATTTTAAAATATTTTTTACAAGATTGGTATTTTTGTCTAAAAGCCCTAATCCTTGGGGAGAAGCTCAAATAGATCTCATGCCTACAACAGTACTTTCTAACGGGACATTTGATTGGTTTTAATTCTGTGCGACAGGCCAGCAATGTGCAGTTGCTAAACATGCACAAGAAAAATATTTCAGTAACAAGCATTCAAAATTGTGAGGAAGCTGATGCATTTTTGAACTAGTTAACAAGGACTATAAAGAATTTTAACTCAGTGTTGCAATACAGCTTGCAGTTTTTCTTTTTAAACCACTTACCCCAAGTTCATCTAAGAACATGATCATGCGATGTTTGTTACTCTTGATGAATGGATTTACCCCCTCCATATATGGCTCCTGGTAATTTAAGAAGTATTTATTAGAACAAATTGATACCAATTTAACAATCATACCTGAAGTGAACATATTGTAATCAGAGACAAATGACACTGCAAAACAAATGTGTCATCTTTTTCAAGTCAATTTATGATGACTGGTGTACAACCAGTCAAAAGATTACACTTTTTTCTGCTCCAGATGGATTCTGAAACTGTTTATATATGCATTGTGACATGAAATGTTACATTTCTGAAATACTGAAAATGGACTTTTTTCACTGCAGCTATATAATGAAGAAAAAACTTTCAGAGGTGACAACGTCAGCGGCATCAACATCAGGAAATAATTGCCCTCCTTTTGGTTCTTTCATTAATGCTTACATTCCAAGTTGTGTCAGACAAATGGCATTATAATGGCAGCCTGAAATTTCTTTCTTTCATTATGCTTAAGTCAACAGATTTTTATTGTTCAAACATGTTGTGACTTGGAAATCAGAACAGGCCAATTGTTGCTGGCATTCTTTTAGTGATGCAATAGAAAGTTTAGTAAAAGCTGAGGCTTTTTAAGGAAACTTGTAAGACTGATTTACAAGATTATGTCAAGCAGTATGAAAACAAGTACAAATAAAAGGGGTGTTTCAAAATGCTGTACCAACAGAAAGCACCAGTCTAAAGAATAAGTAAAGAAAAAGTGTGTGCGTGCGTGTGTGTGTGAGCCAGAGGTTGGTAGTTGTTAATATGTTTCCAAATTAAAATACTCTATATCCAGGCTGGAAGTTTAGTCCTAATTGGTCTCAAATTGAAAGTGAATTATTACATATAGTATATAAAAGAACATGGATGTGGAATGTGTTTCAAGGTTCTGTACAGAGACATACCAATATTAATGAAAGATGTCTCCCCATTTTGACATGAAATAATCAATGGAAATGCAAAAAGGCTCCCATCATCTACTTCAGGCAAATGATTCATACTTCTTGAATAGATTCTTTCTAATCACAGATTTCTACTCTAGCATTTCTCAGTTGTCTTTTTGATATGGATTTTCCTAAAGAAAATTTATTCATTTTACCATCCCATAGATGTTTTCTTTGTGGAGGGATGGCTGCCTGCCTGCCTCTCCTCTCCCACTTTTCCAACTCCAACACTCATCTTTTTGACTAGGGGAAGCCAGTAGACATGGTGGTTTTGGATTTTAGCAAAGTTTTTGATACTGTCTCTCACAGTATCTTTCTGGATAAAATGTCCAGCACACAGCTAGAAAAGTCTGTAATACATTAGGTGAGCAATTGGCTAATGGGCCAGGCTCAAAGGATCATAGTAAATGGGGTTATAGTAAAATCAGGCTGGCCACCAGTCATCAGTGAGGTTCCCCAGGGCTCAATTTTTGGGCCAGTGGTCTTTAATGTTTTTATAAATTTTCTGGACACAGGAATCGAACGTACATTAAGTTTGCTGATGATAAAGTAGGAGAAGCTGTGGACTCCATCAAGGGTAGAGAGGCCTTACAGAGTGATCTGGATAGACTAGAGAGCTGGGCAATCACCAACCATATGAAATTTAACAAGGGCAGGTGCTGGATTCTGCACCTGGGATGGGGTAATCCTGGCTATACATACAAATTGCGAGACAAAAGGCTGGAGAGCAGTCCCACAGAAAGGGACCTGGGGTCCTGGTTGATGGCAAGTTGAATATGAGTCAGCAATGCCCTGGCAGCCAGGAGGGCCAACCGTGTCCTGGGGTGCATCAGGCAAAGCATCGCCAGCTGGTCAAGGGAGGTGATTTTCCTGCTCTGCTCTGAACTGGTATGGTCCCACCTCAAGTACTGTGTGCAGTTTTGGGTGCCTCAATATAAAAAGGACATCAAACTATTAGAGTATGTCCAGAGGAGGGTAACCAAGACATTGAAAGACCTTGAGGGCAAGAGCGGCTGAGGTCACTTGGTATGTTCAGCTTAGAAAAGGCTGAGGGGTGAGCTCATCATAGTCTGCAACTTCCTCAAGGGGGGCAGTGAGATGCTGATCTCTTCTCTCTGGTGACTAGCAATAGGACATGAGAAAATGGAATGAAGCTGTGTCACAGGTAGTTCAGACTGGACATTAAGAAAAGATTCTTAACTGAGAGGGTGGTCAGTCACTGGAACAGCCTCCCCAAGGAAGCAGTCACAGCACCAAGCTATCACTTCAAGGACAATATAGGTGATACCTTTAGTCATATGACTTACTTTTAGGTAGTCCTGTGGGAAGTATGGAGTTGGACTTGCTGATCATTATGGATCCCTTCCAACTTGAGATGCTCTATGATTCTATGAATACTAGAGTATGACTACTACCCTTTTTGCCATTGACAGACAGAAAAAAAGAGTTCACATACTTTCACTGTTGTCTTTGAAATGAATGTCTGAGTTTATCAGTTCTCATAGCATAAAAATATGGTTACATCACTCTATAATGCCTACTAGCATGGCCATTAATTTATCAGTTATTTTAACACGCCACTGCTGTTGTTCATACTACCATATTGAAAATCTTTATGGTAAGTACCAAATCATTCACATAAGTTTCTAGATGACTCATTCTGAAATTACTGACTCCTCTTTCCAAATCAGTCATACTTTATAATACTGTTCTAGGTTAAATCAATACCCTGTTGAGCTCCAGCTAAAGAAGATAGAAAAAAAAATGCAGGAATAAAGCCTCCTTGCTGATAAGACACTCAGGTCGCACATCAGGATTTGCATAAGAATAATACAGACAAAATCTGTTTCTGTTAACATGAACTTGGCAATCTTCTAGACCATTCTGTGTAAAATTATATTCACCTTAGCTCCAAATTCAACCAGATTTGCTAAATTCTGCACAGACTTGGCAACCAGCGTCAGCGTTCTTGCAGCAGTAGGGGAAGGAGAATCTGATAGGAATAGAAAGTAGAAAGTTACTGACCATTTAAAACCTCCAGTAGTCACAAGAAAATTCTCTTCCACAATTTGTTATCATGGAATTTAATACTTTAAATGCTGTAAGAGAACTGCATGTGAAAAATTTCTCATGATCAAGTAAACTTTTGGTGTTTTAGTAATTATGTCCACAATAAACAACAATATGCTTATCTGACTGTCTTAGTTTAAGACAATTTACAGGGAGGAGACTCCAAAATGAGTTACCTCCCCTTAGTTTTAACCACTCCCCTTTCATCAATAAGGAGAGACAAATGCAAGAAGATAAGTGAAAAAATAACAGTTTACTAAAAACAAAACAGCAACAACCAAGATAACAGCAATAACCACTAGATACAAAGGTGCTGAGTCATGTGGTCCCCCAGGAACAGAGAAAACAAGGTAGCAGAGAAGCCCCCTCCTCCTAAGATAGCGGCCACTGTGGCAGCCCATGTGGCCCAGGGGCCAAAGACAAGATGGCAGAGAAACTCCCCTTCTCCCAAGATGGTGGCCACTGTAGCAGTCCACGTGGCCCAAAGGACAAAGACAAGATGGCAGAGAAGCCGCCTACTGCGGACCACACAGCCGAGAGAGAGAACAAAAGAAAACAACACAGCAACCAAGCCTCCGCAGTTCCAGAACACTCCCTCCCCCTAAAACAACAACCAACAAGGAACAGGGACAAAATAAAACCTGGAAAAAAAAAATTATTGTCCAAAAGGCTCTGATGCTGCAAACATACTGAAAGAAAATTCCCAGCATCTGCAGGTCCGATCCCTCCTCAGCATGGTGCAGCTGGAACCATGGGCAGCGGCTTGAAAAACCCTTGGAGAGCAGGTCCAACCCCTCCTTGGCACAGGGCAGGCAGCAGCAGTGAAGATATTGTGAAATTCTCCAAAGCCCAGGACGAGCATAAGAGCTCCTGTCTCATGCTGCCTCACAGGAGTTGGCAAGAGGCAGACAAACAACCCAACAAGCAGCCAAGGTGTTGCGAAATCTGCTCCGAAACAGCTTCAGATTGTGAAATGCAGCTTCTCAGGCTGCCCCATTACAGCAAGGAAGTATGTTAGAAACTTTGCTCCAAAAAAAAAAAGAGCCCCCATAGTTTGGTTTTTTTTGTTTGTTTGTTTTTATTAACAGCTCTAACAATCCTATATAAAGTCCATAAACTTACCTTAGTGAAAGTCAAGAATATTATCTGGACTTCTAAACAGGACTAGCACTTACAGACAAGTTTAAAAGGGATTACACAAATTAATGGATAACAACTTAATTTACAGCTAAAAACAGTGGTCTCAATGCAGTCCCCAAATTAGAAAATAATATAATCTGAAGATTATAAAAATAATAAAGAAATGATAGGAAAGATGTGTGCTAATGTCTTTACAAACAATTCCATGGGTGAAGGTATGGGTGTTAATGTCTTTGAAATGAGTCTTAATGTCTCTACCAACTTCAAGTCACAGGTTTGAACTTGAAATGGCGACTTCTGTAAAGGATAATAAAAAATGTTTCTACAAATATATTAATGGTAAAAGGAAAGGTGAGGCCCACCTTTGTTCTCTATTGGATGAGGGAGGGAACGTGGCAACTGCAAATGAGGAGAAGGCAGAAGTGCTTAATGCCTTCTTTGCCCCAGTTTGCAGTGGGAAGACAACTTCCCATCAAGACAACTGTTCTATTGGGTTGGTAGATGGGTGTCAGGGAACAGAATGGTCCCCCTGTTATCCAAGAGGAGGCAGTCAGAGAACTGCTGAGATGCTTGGATGTTCATAAATCTATGGGACCAGATGGGATCCATCTCAGGGTGATGAGGGAGCTGGCAGATGAGCTTGCAAAGCCACTCTCCATCATTTACCAGCAGTCCTGGCTCACTGGTGAGGTTCCAGATGACTGGAAGCTGGCCAATGTGACACCCATTCACAAAAAGGGTGGGAGGGAGGATCCTAGTAATTATAGACCAGTCAGCCTGACCTCAGTACCTGGCAAGATAATAGAAAAGTTTATATTGAGTGCCATCACGCAGCACCTACAGGATGGCCAGGGTCTCAGGCCCAGCCAGCATGGGTTTAGGAGAGGTAGGTCATGTTTGACCAACCTGATCTCCTTTTATGACCAGGTGACCCGTCTGGTGGATGCAGGAAAGGCTGTGGATGTTGTTTATTTGGACTTCAGCAAGGCCTTTGACACTGTCTCCCAGAACATACTCCTGGATAAGCTGGCAGCCCACAGCTTGGAGAGGAGCACTCTTTGCTGGGTTAAGAACTGGCTGGATGGCCGGGCCCAGAGAGTGGTGGTGAACAGTGCTGCATCCAGCTGGTGGCCAGTCACTAGTGGTATTCCTCAGGGGTCTGTGCTGGGGCCAGTTCTGTTCAATATCTTTATTGATGACATAGATGAGGGTATTGAGTCTTTCATTAGTAAATTTGCAGATGACACTAAGCTGGGAGGGTGTGTTGATCTATTGGAAGGGAGAAGGGCTCTGCAGAGAGAGCTGGAATGGTTGGATAGATGGGCAGAGTCTAACAAGATGAAGTTTAATTAGTCCAAGTGCCAAGTCCTGCACTTTGGCCACAATAACCCCCTGCAGCGTTATAGGCTGGGGACAGTGTGGCTGGACAGTGCCCAGGCAGAAAGGGACCTGGGGGTTCTGGTCAGCAGCCGACTGAACATGAGCCAGCAGTGTGCCCTGGTGGCCAAGAGGGCCAATGGCATCCTGGCCTGTATCAGGAATGGTGTGGCCAGCAGGAGCAGGGAGGTCATTCTTCCCCTGTACTCAGCACTGGTGAGGCCACACCTTGAGTATTGTGTCCAGTTCTGGGCCCCTCAGTTTAGGAAGGACATTGAGACGCTTGAACGCATCCAGAGGAGGGCAACAAGGCTGGTGAGGGGCTTGGCACCCAAGCCCTATGAGGAACGACAGAGAGCTGGGGTTGTTTAGCCTGGAGAAGAGAAGACTCAGAGGTGACCTTATCACTCTCTACAACTTCCTGAAAGGTGGCTGTAGTCAGGTGGGGGTTGGTCTCTTTCTCCAGGCAGCAACTGACAGAACAACAGGATATGGTCTTAAGCTGCACCAAGGGAAATATAGGTTGGATATTAGGAAGAAGTTTTTTACAGAAAGAGTGATAAAGTGCTGGAATGGTCTGTCTGGGGAGGTGGTGGAGTCACCATCCCTGGATGTGTTTAAAAAAAGACTGGATGTGGCACTTGGTGCCATGGTTTAGTTGAGGTGTTATGGCATGGGTTGGACTCGATGATCTTGAAGGTCTCTTCCAACCTAATCATTCTGTGATTCTGTGATTCTGTTTGTTAAAGAACCCAGACATTTTTGTCGGAGTCCGGGGCATCCCTTTGGATGACCTGGGACACGAGGAAGGGAGTTCGAACCCTGGACAGGGGGGTGTGAAGCCAGTCTGAGAGGGTTGGAGACCTTGGCACACAGCCCAGGAAGGCACTGATTTTGATTTCAGTCCATGGGAGAGGCTTCCAACACTGAGAGAGGAATTACAAACCTAAAAGGTGTGAAAATAGTAGCTTAGCACAGCACTGGGTGAAAAATTTTGTAGTTTTTGGGTTCTTAGAATAGAGGTAAATGGGGGACAAAATGGAGGATTTAGGGTGTTGCCCTAAGTTCCTCTCCTTCTTCCTCGTCCTCCATCTTCTGAGGTGGTGATGACACAAAATAATGTAAAGGGATTGGGTCAAGGTAGAAATGACCTTTCTAGTATAGGCACTAGACATTGGCACAAAATTGTAAATAATGGACATGTAGTTATCTGTATAAGAGCAAAGCAACGCCCCATCGGCAGGCAGTCGCCTCGTGTCCCAGCCACTGTCCAGACCTCGGCTGGGTGTGGAGAGAATTCTGAGATATCAAATAATAAACAACATGAGAAACCTGAAAACAAAGCCTTGAAGACTCCGCTTTTTTCTTGCGATGCGGCTCAGGGCTTTTAGAGGGCCAAGGACTTTTAACAACCTGAATCTCGGGTGAGAAACCAAACCCGAGACATTTTGACTCCTGAAACAGACAAGTGGGTCTGCACAAGCCTGAGTTTCTGAACTTTGGGGGAAAATGACAGGTTCAAGGGGGGGGTATGTGATACGTGGTTCTCAAAGTCTGTGCTTTCCTAGTACCTCAGCCAATGGGGAAAGGAAGAGGGCAACATGCGACTGGGAGTTTGGGATAAAAGGAGGCTGCGTCCTCCAAAACTTCAAGAGAGAAAACCCCACAGGCATGTGCCCCAGTGGACTCTCTCCCTTTATTTGAATAAAGCTGCAGGACTCCTGTGTCTCCTTTATGGACTCTGGCTTTTCATAGCGTGATTTTCCATACAAGATGGGAGCTCTTGTCCGGGATCCTTCCACCTACTGGAGCCAGCACATGGCAAGAGGAGCTGGAGGCACACCTCACCCACTTTTTAGGTGACCAGCTCCCTTTGATGCTGGCTGGCACTGGGCGATTGACTGGGTTCCTGAGACTGTCCAGGAGACAGATGAGACTGACATGGGGGGGTCTGTGAAGAGTCCACAGGAAAGGACCACTGGAAATCTCACCGGTGAGTACAACGGAAACTTTGGGGAGTAAAACATGGCAGGATGCCCAGAGGGGCCTGTAAAGGAAAGTCGAGAAAGGGTCTCTACTATAGGGATGACGATCCCAAAATACCTCCAAAGGGTCCTTTGGGAGAATGTTGAGATGGTTTGCACATTCTCCCAGAGGTAGTTAAGGACATGGACACCCAGAGGGAGCAATAAGGGGAGTCAAGAAGGGGTCTCGGAAAGAGGGGACAGATGGTGTTGGTTTGGGAAAGGATTGGTTGAAGGGGAGTGTGGAGGAATATGGTTAAGGCAAATAGCAGCGAGACACTACATGATAAGGAAAGAATTGAGAAACAGTGAGGATTGGGATGTTCTTCGCCTTATCTTTAAAATTTGCAGTCTAATATAGGGCTGGCTGCAGGTCTTTTGTAGTTCCAGCTTCCAAGATAGGGAAGGCAGGGAGATATTGTTCCTACACCTCCCCACCCCTCCCCTGGTCATTATGGAGCCAGGGTGTAGAATTTGGGTTTGTCCGCTTACTACTCAGGACTTAGGGGGGTTTCTTTATGGTGAGGAGTGCTGAGGCCAGACACAGAAGTGTGGGACCAGGAGCACGGGCTGGGGGCCTGTGGGGAGGTGTGGGGCCGGGCCGAGGCTGTGGGGAAGCTGGGGCTCAGCACCTAGCAGTGCTTGACACTGCCACCCCTGTGGGCAGGGGCTGCAGTGGCCCTCCGGCCCCTATGAGGTTCATCTTGTCCACCTGCCTGTCCCTATGGCACTGCCGGCTGTACCCACCCGTCAGGACCTGGTGCTTTACAGAGCTTCTGGTGCTGGGAAAGCGGCCCAGGGGCCTGGACGAGTGTGCTGAGGGGATGCATCTGGACACTGCAGCAGGACAGGGACTGGCTTTTGTGTATGGTGTAAGGTAGAGGGACCGGCTTTGGTGTACAGCATGAGATTCAATCTGTTCACCAAAGACTGGCCTGATATAAGAAGGGATTTTGTTTGGGTCACCAGGGAGGTGAGTGATTTTGCAGAGTTTGGCAGCTGTGGGAGGGTGACAACCCACAGGCAGCAGGAGCACGGGCTGGAGAGGTAGCAGAGTGGGCCCTTGCAGGAGTTGGTTGGTGTCCTGGGTTGCAGTATAAGATATGCACAAAGTATTCTATCACCATCTTCATGAACTGTTGAAACCAATTGCTGAAGCAGTGTTCTTCCAGATTCCCCTCTCCCTCTTCTGTTAAGGTGTCTTCTGTTAAGGTGTCTTCTGATAATGGGTCTTTTGTTAATGGGTCTTCTGTTAATGGCCTGCTGCATGACTCATAGGTAACTCCCTCCCGGAGTTATCTCTCTTTAATGGGCCATTATGACCCCCTGTATGGCTCATTATCCCATTGTGAGATGCTCCGCCCAGGGGGAGGAGCCAAGCATTCTCACCTGGATATAATCCGGGATTTGGGACAATACAGGAGACCTTACCCACTGGATTCACAGAGGATGGGAGCTACCAGACCTTTCTATGGGATCACTGCTTCCATCATCCCACTCAGGTTGTATTCTGACTCTGTCAGTGGTCTTTTGTATTATCGCATCTATTTTATTTTATTTTATTTTATTTTATTTTATTTTATTTTATTTTATTTTATTTTATTTTATTTTATTTTATTTTATTTTATTTTATTTTATTCTTTTATTTCTTCTTCCTATTAAATTGTATTTCTGACTTGGAGCCTCTCACTCGTTTTGCTTTCAAACCACTACAGTTGGAAAGGAACATCAGGTATATGTAAGAAGGGATGAGGAAAACGTAAAGGTACAGGCAAGGATAATGGCACAGTTTTTAATCAAAGTGCCATTTGTAAAAAAAAAAAGAGAACATTAGAAATGGATTGTTAAGGGTGTCAGGATCTCCTATTGTACCCGGGGCTCACCACACTGGAGCCCTTGTTAACATGCTGGCTGGGTCTGAACCAAGAAGTGTGTTTCCTAGTAGACACAGGAGCCTCTCTGTCTACTTTGAATTTTCTGCCAAAGAGGGTTCTTTTGAGAATTCAGGGAGTAAGTAGGAAAGATGAGCCGGTGCTTTTTATTCAACCACTATTGGTGAATGTGTGAGATGGGTTTGAAATGCATGAGTTTCTGTTTGTTCATAGTTGTGGTTGTGGTTTGCTAGAAGGGTATTTGATGACTGATTTGGGAATGTGGGTTAGTGTTGTGAGGGGTGATGGGGAGGCTAGCACTGTTGTGTGATGGGGAGGCTAGCACTGTTGTACTGATAAAGCTTATGCTAAAGTGAACCCAGAAGTGTTGGCAGTCCCAGGGAAATATGGAAAATTGGATATGGAGCATCTCCAAATTACTCTGAGGCAACCAGGACAAGTGGTGTGTAAAAAGTAATACCCTCTTTCAAGGGAAGGAAGGGGTTACAGCCTGTTATTGAGTTCTTATTAAAGGCAGGTCTTTTGGAGCCATGTATGTTTCCCTATACAATTTCTATCCTGCCAGTTATGCAATCAGATGGTGTGGGAGCTGAATTACCTGGGACAGATCAAAGCTTAGCCCAGGTTCCCTACATGGAGGGAATAAACCTGAGACCTTGGGAGGTAGGATGTTAGGAAGATGCTAATTGAGTCATCCAAAATAAGCCCTGTTGGTTCAAGACCTTAGACTTATAAGGTCAAACCCCTGCCCTGTAACCACGGTTGGACACCTGTCCCAGGTAAAACCCTATAAAATGCCAGGCTAACCACGCTCCCGGGTCTTTGGATGCTGCCTGCAGTCAGATGCATTAAATCCTATCTCTGAGCTATCCATTGTACCCATCTCGTTTATTAGCCACGTGCAACCCAGACGAACTAGGATTTGGGTCGCAGGGATCATCCCCCCTTGTGACAAGATGGAACCTATAGAATGGTGCAGGACCTAAGAATAATGAGACTACTAAACCCAGGCACTCCATGGTCCCAGATTCTTATACCGTCTTGAATCAGGTTTCCTCCTCACATTGCTACTATTCAGTACTTGATTTAAAAGATGCTTTCTGGGGATGCCCACTTACAGAGCATAGCTAACAATATTTTGCCTTTGAATGGGAACAAGTGGGAGAAGGAAAAATAATAAAGACATGGATGATCCTTCCACAGGGATACATGGAAGCACTGGTCTTATTTGGGCAAGATATTAAAAGAATTTACTCCATCCTTGGGAATTAGATTATTGCAGTATGTGAAGGACTTGCCCCTACCAGGAGAACGGGAGGAGGTGGTAGGGGAAGCCACTGTGAAATTACTCAATTTTCTGGCTGGAGGATGGGATCTTGGAGTGTATGAAGGGAAGGCATAGGTGATGGCTAGAAAGGCTGAATGTTTGGGGCCTGTTTTGACTGAAGGCTTGTGGTGTGTTGGCCCAGAGGGGGTTCAGGGAATCTTGGAGGTGCCGTTGCCCAGGACTGAAGGGGAGCTGTGACAATTTTTAGGATTAATAGGGTATTGCAGGACCTAGATTAAGGACTTTTTATTCTGTGACTTTTTAAACCTAGATAGCCCAACGTTGTGGTATAGACACCAGAAAGCCAAACTTTAGCCAGACTCAGAAAAAGAATTGGAATTGTATGTGAATGTTAAACAGGGCTGTGCCAAAGGAATTCTAGTGCTAAAATGTTTGACCCATTGGTGAGGGGGTGACCCCATTGTTTGCTCTAAGGGTAAATGTGGCTCTGTTGTCTGCAGAATTGTGCAGCCACAGGTTTGATGGTAACTGATGGCAGGATTGTTAAAGTCTGGCATCAAGTTCTAAATGGATGACCAGCACTAGATTGTTAGAGTATGGAACCTGTTTAGTGGAACAGGAGGGTTTAGAATTGAGAAGCGGGGAAAGGTTTAACCTAGCCTCCTGTTTAACTGGTACCGAGGAAGGAGACCTAAAGGAAACTCATGACTGTATCCAGGTAACAGATCTCCAGACCCAAGCTAGGGAAGATTTACAGGATACCTCTCAGCCAAATGAGAGAAAGGTGTTTATTGATGGATCTTCAAGAGTAATAGGAGGAAAACGAGTTACTGGATATGCTATAGTGAAAGGAAGGGAATTGCAAGAAGAGGGGAAGCTACCATGCACATGGTCAGCATAGACCACAGAATTGTATGCCTTAATAAAAGCCTGAAAATTGTATCAAGGAAAGGTGGTAAATATATTTAGATTCAAAATATGCATGTGGGGTGGTACATGCATTTAGAAAACTGTGAGGAAAGAGGTTTGTCAACTTGCAGGGGGAAAACATTCACTCATGAGAGCTCAATTACTTGCCTGTTGGAGGTGGTGATTTTACCAAGAGAGGTAGAAATAATACATGTTAGGGGATATCAGTCAGGGTACTCAGAAGAGACAATAGGTAAAAAACTGGCCAATGGAGAGGTTCAGAAAGCAGCACTTCTGCCAGAGGTCTCTGGGATTCTCCCTTTGCTCCCTGTGGCTCAGCTGTTGCTGGGGGGAGCGGGGAGTGGTGGTGCTGGTGTCTTTTCCACCAGAGGAGTTGGAGATAATTAAAAGTGGTGGGGCAAAAGAAAGAGGGGATCATTAATTTACAACGGAGAGTAAACAGTATATGCCAGGAGCTTTGACCCTGCAAATATTAAAACAACTCCATCCGGGGTGTCATTGGGGCTCTCAAGGATTGGCAGAGACCTTCCTCAAGATGTACTGCTTTAGGTCTTTTGGTTTTAGCAAAATGAGCTATTGAGGGGTGCCTGGCTAAAGTTAATAGGAGATAACCTCCCATGGGAGGGTCCCCATGCTGGAACAGAGGAAGAGTGTGAGAAGTCCTTCTCCTGAGGAATGGCAGAGATGTGATGGACTGACCACAACCTCCACCCCTCTGTGCCACTGGGAGGCAGGGGGAAGAGAAAATAGGGAGTTGTTGTTTTACCCCAGCCAGCAGCCAAGCCCCATGCATCCTCGCTCACTCCCCTCACCAGTGGGATAGTGGAGAGAATCAGAAGGATAAAAAGTTTGAAAACTTGTGAGTTGAAATAAAGACAGTTTAATAGGGAAAGCCAAAGTCGTGCATACAAGCAAAGCAAAACAAGGAATTAATTCATCCCTTCCCATGGGCAGGCAGGCGCTCAGCCATCTCCAGAGAGCAGGGCCCCATCATGCGCAACGGTTACTTGGAAAGACAAATGCCATCAATCCAAATGTCCACTCCCTTCTTCCTTCAGCTTTATATACTGAGCATGATGTCATATGGTCTGGAATATCCCTTTGGTCAGTTTGGGTCACCTGTCCCAAGTGTGTCTCCTCCCAACCTCCCATGCACCCCCAACTTCCTCACCAGTGTGGCAGTATGAAAAGTAGAAAAGGCCTTGGCTCTGTGTAAGCACTGCTCAGCAATAGCAAAAATATCTCTATATTATCAACACTGTGTTCAACACAAATCCAAAACACAGCCCCATACCAGCCACTGGGAAGCAAACACTCTACCCCAGCCATAACCAGCACAGGAGTGAAGTTGAGCCTGGGAAGAAAGAATGGGTAGAGGGAAGGTGTTTTAAGATTTGGTTTTATTTCTCATTACTCTACTCTGATTTGATTGGTAATATATTAATTCTATTTTCCTGAGTCTGTTTTGCCCATGACAGTAATTGCTGAGTGATCTCCCTATCCTTAATTCATGAGCCTTTTGTTATATTTTCTCTCCCCTGTCCAGCTAATCAGGGGGAGTGATAGAGAGGCTTTGGTGGGTGCCTGGCATCCAGCCAAGGTCTACCCACCACAAAGGAATACAGCAAAACTTAAAACCTGGAATTCCATCAACACAGCCTTATGCCTGGTACAACAGTAACACACATACTAGCTGTTGCATCTCTAAGACCTCAACTACATCCATAAGTTAAAATGCTCAGAAACAATTTTAGGTACTTAAGCAAAGTGCAGTGGAATAATCTATGCCCTCACCATTCACAACGAAGCCTGATGCCAACTTTCAGATATGATCCCTGATGCATGTTAACATCTAAAGCACATCTAAGAACTGTTTAGGAGAATGCTATCTGTTATCAGCCAGAACTGTACTGCAGATCAGTAGTGCAATTTCGCAATCCTGTTCTAGCAAACAGGAATAGTCCCTGTCATTGCTTTATTTACTGATAGAGATGCACTCTACAAAGAGAGCATCAAAACCCAGGATAATGTTTTTGTACTGGGCCTGGCTAGGACAGAGTTAATTTTCTTCAGGGCAGCTCATATGGAGCAGTTTTAGATTTTTGACCAAAACAGTACTGATAGGAGGCTAATATTATAGCTTTTGCTGAATGATGTTTATATAGCATCAAGGCTGCCTCTGTTTTTTACTCTGTCTGCCCCAATGAATAGAGTGAGGGTGAGCAATAGGCTGGGATTAGACAGAACAGGGCAGATGACCTGAACTAACCAAAGAGATATTCCATAACATATAAAGCCATGCTCAGCAATAAAAGGGAAAAGAGGGGGGTTTTATGGGTGTCAGCCATCTTTTGTTTAGGAATTGCCTGGGCATCGGTCTACACATGGGAGGTAGTATGATTGCCTTTGCATCACTTGTTTAGTTCTATTACATTTTTGTTTAGTTCTATTACATTTATCCTTTACTTATTAAACATTTATATATTTTTTGTTTGTTTTATCTTGATCCTCAAATTTTCTTTTTATTCTTTCTTTTCTTTTCCTCCATCCTACTGAGGGTGAAGAGGAAAGTGAGCAAGTGACTGTGATGCTTTATCTGCCAAAAAGGGATAACCCACAACGGTTTTCTTCATGAAACACTTCAACATTCACTTTCTCTCTCTCTTTTTTTTTTTTTTTTACTCTAAAACAAGACATTGTGAACAAACATTGTCTAATCTTTAAGAGTGAGAACTGTATGCTGGCTGCCTTAGGGAGAAAGTCAATTCATTGATATGATTAACATGATTTCACAGTGTTCGAATGACTTAATATTTTGCTAAATTAGGCACTAAAGTAAGTTCATGCCTATTATTACATAAAGTATGAATTCAGTCTGAAACATAGTCACCTGAGATGATATTAAACATCCTTGGGTTCAGGATAGCAGGACAAATCAGTCGAAGAAAAACAAAGCCACTGAAATGGAAAAAAAAATTATTTTGTTCAATAATAAAGCTATCATAAAATTAATGTAAAATTATGTAGTATTTAGGCATTTAAGTCAGTGTGGAAATCTTTGTGAGATAACAATCAGCCTGTGCTCCATGTTTGTTAATTAAAAATGTCTTGTTATGATTTCAACTATGACAAAAAACAAAATAAAACCAAGGTGAACTTCCGAAACTACCTGGGAAAAGCTTAACTGTAAAGCCATACTGAAGTCTGCAGTCTAAGACCACACTGGTTTTAAAAAGAAAGAGCACTGTAGCAATGTATCTGTATAAAAAGCCATTCTGATGCACCAGCCAAACTGGTTGTGAGTAATATTATCAAACCACCTGCAGTTTTGTTATTAGAGCTCTCAGGAATTCGTCAGGGTTACTGGGAAAACAACGGGATCAAAGATGGGAGCAGAGAGCCTGAGAAACTGTTTGCAAAAAATGTAAACCCTAGATAGGGGAAGCACAATGTGATGATGGACGCTTGACCAATTGGATGTCCTGAAAGGTGTGTGCCTGCCTCATGAAGAAGCAGCTTAGCCAACCCAGAGATGCGTGGACAGTAGACCTAGAATCTATATCTGGCATGCAACATAAACAATAAATGGCTTCTGTTGGAATCATATTGGTTCTGTTATTCAGTTGTCCATTTTTTCCCCTGCAGAGCACTTCATCTCCTGCCTCCTACAAGTGTTGCACTGTCTACTACCACAAGTAATTCATCCTACAGCCACTCATTTCCCCAAGCCAACATAAGGAGAGCAAGAGTGCACAGTAACAATGGAACCTCTCTTTTGGCAGCAACATGGCCTTAGTTCAGCTTGAACCAATCCATCTCTTAATAACAGTATGTCAGTATCCTACAAGAATAATACTGGATCAGCTACTTTCTTCGCAGAAGTAATTGCTGCTACCCAGACAATCTAGAAAGTTAGGGAAAAGTACTCCATTTGACTGTAGAACTAAGAACTTACTAAACAGAAACTCAAATTGTGTTGGTTTTGCACAGTCTGGTTCTTGGTAGTGGGGGGGCCACAGAGGTGGCTTCTGTGAGAAGCTGCTAGAAGCTTCCACCATGTCCAGCAGAGACAATCCCTGATGGCTCCAAAAATAGGAATGCTGTTGGCCAAGGCTGGGCCAATTAGAGATGGTGGTAATGCCTCTGTGATAACATATTTAAGAAAAAATCTAAACTAAGTTTGTGGTGCAATTTTAATTCTAGCTGAGAAGAGGAGGAGGTGAGAACATGTGAGAAGAACAACTCTGCAGACACCAAGGTCAGTGAAGAAGGAGGGGGAGGAGGTGCTCCAGGCGCTCGAGCCAAAATTCCTCTGCAGGCTGTGGTAAGGACCATGGTGAAGCAGGCTGTCCCCCTGCAGCCTGTGGGGATCCACGGGGGATGCAGAGACCCACCTGTAGCCCATGGGGGAGGAGCCCACACTGGAGCAGGTGGATGCCTGGAGGAAGCTGTGGTCCAGTGGGAGACCTGTGGAGAGAGGGGCCCTACTCCCAGGCTGGAGTAGCCTGTCCTTGAAGGACTGCACCCTGTGGAAGAGTGACCTACACTGCAGCAGTTTGAGGCATACTGCTGTCTGTGGGATGGACTCATGTTGCAGCAGTTTTGGGAGGACTGTTACTTGTGACATGGAGAACTGTCTCCCATGGAAGGGACCCCGCAGTGTAGCAGGGGAATGACACCTCTCCCTGAGCAGTGAGAGAAAACATGGGTGATAAACTGCCCAAAACCCCACTCCCTGCCTCCCTGTGCTGTCAGTGGGAAGGAGGGAGGGGTTGGGGGGGAAGCAAAGGTGTTTTGAAGGGCTTATTTTACTTTTCATTATCCTGCTCTGATTTTGTTAGTAATAAATTCACTTTGTATCTCTAAGTTGAGCCTGTTTTGCTCTTGATGGTAATTGATGAGTATTTTCTCCCAGTCCTTATCTCAACTCATGAACTGTTCATAATATTTTCTCTCCTCTGTCCAGTTGCAGGGGAGGGTGAGTGAGCAGCTTTCATGGGTGCCTGGTGTCCGGCCAGTGCCAAACCACAAAAATTGTCCTTCAGTTTAGCATAAGAAAGAAATCTAACTTTCTGTTAACAGCTAAAGTAAATAAATAAATAAAATAAAATATCCATTTCAGGTTAACCATAATTCTGGAAGAGTGCTAAAAAATGAAGTGACATATGAACCAACTAAAGCAATCTAACTTGCCTCTCATTTTGTTCAGAATGCATGGACACTACCAGCAGACTGTTTTTTCACTACAGCAATACCAAAGTTTGACCTCTTACAAAAGAGTGGAAGTGGACCTTGCACTACCTTGCATTTAAGTATATAGTAATGGCATTGTCCATTATTAATTGGAAGTGACACATGTAGCAGTGAGGTTGTTACCAAAGGGGGGTTGGAGACATAAAATAATGAAGTAGTAGTAGTCATNGGCATAAATCAACTTTGTTGATTTGTGTTTCACTTTGGATATCGGGCAACAAGGTTTACACACCTTTTATGTGTCCAACACACATGAATTCCAATATATACTGTTAGAGAAGTCTCCTGTTTGTCCAAGAACCATGGATTATGGGTTGATAAAACACTCCTGGCCCAGTGTGAAACAAAAATATTTTCTATGAGATGAATTTAAATCTATGAGGAAGTAAATAATTTTGAAGTCATGGCATGTACATTAATTTCTCCTATAGATGGTGTATTGGTTTTGCACAGCCTGGTTTTTGGTAGCGGGGGGGCCACAGAGGTGGCTTCTGTGAGAAGCTGCTGGAAGCTTCCACCATGACCAGCAGAGCCAACGGCTGATGGCTCTGAAGATGGACATGCTGCTCGCCAAAACTGAGACAAATAGAAATGGTGGTAATGCCTCTGTGATAACATATTTAAGAAGAAAATCAAAACAAAATCACACAGTTTTTCTTCTAGTCAAAAAAGAGGAGGAGGTGAGAACATGTAAGGGAAAACAACATGGCAACACCAAGGTCAGTGGAAAAGGAGGGGGAAGAGGTGCTCCAGGCACCAGAGCTGAGATTCCTCTGCAGGCCATGGTGAAGACTATGGTGAAGCAGGTTGTTCCCCTGCAGCCCATAGAGATCCATGGGGGATGCAGAGATCCGCCTGCAGCCTGTGGGGGAGGTACCCACACCAGAGCCGGTGGATGCCTGCAGGAGGCTGTGATCCAGTGGAAGTCCCGGTAGAGAGAGGAGGCCCCTGCTTCCAGGCTGCAGCAGCCTGTCCTTGGAGTACTGCACCCCATGGAGAGACCCATGTCACAGCAGTTTTGGGAGGACTGTTTGCCCGTAGGGGGAATTCACATTGCAGCAGGTGTGGTAGGACTGCTGCTCATGAGAGTAGACCCATGATGGAGAAGTTCATGGATAACTGTCTCCCATGGGAGGGACCCCACGGTCTCACAGGGGAAGGACTCCTCTCCCAGAGTAGCAGAAGAAAATCTCGGTGATGAACTGACCAAAACCCCCATGACCTGTCTCCCTGTGCTGTCGGTGGGAATGAGGGAGGGGCTGGGGGGAAAAAGGTGTTTTAAGGGCTTATTTTACTTCTCATTATCCTGCTCTGATTTTGTTAGTAATAAATTTACTTTGCAATTTTAAGTTGAGCCTGTTCTGCCCTTGAAGTGTTTTCTCCCCATCCTTATCTCAACTCATGAACCCTTCGTTAATTTTTTTCTTTCCTCTGCCCAGCTGTGGCAGGTGAGGGTGAGCGAGTGACTCTCGTGGGTACCTGGCATTGGGCCAGCATTGAACCACAACAGGTGGCCTGAGGAGAACTGGAGTATGACGCCAAGATGGACCTTGCAGACATAGAAAATTTGCTGCTTCTTACACTAGTCAAGCTGACTAAATTAGGAATGAGTCAATACGTATGTATGGTCTTTTACAAAGAAACAGAAATGGCAAAACTTTCTGAATTTTACAGAAACAAGCTACCCAGGCACTTAAAAACTATCCACCTGTCTTTGAATATGTAATTATTCCTGGACCAAAACCAGTGCAATAAAAGATAATATTCTTCACTGAAGGCTGTAGAAAAACCCCACAAAACTGTACTCTAGAGACAAGTCACAAGTATCCACTTATGAAGACAGAAAGGGACCCAATATTTATAGTATCCAGCAGAGATCTCAGAAAAATTCTCAATGTAAGCTGTATCACTTAAGGAAAGCCACATTGTGCTCTCTGGAGATGGGGAAAAAACAGGAAGAGACATGGTATTTGCTTCTAAGTTCTACACGCTTGCAATAGACTAACCCAAACATCTCTGATAAGAGCAGCCTCAATTTGAAGGCAAAACTCCTGCAGAACACTGTTGGCAGGCATTTTATTGAAGATTTTTCTTCATTAAAATCTTGAGTCACTATTGTTATGAACACTAAATGACAGGAAAATAAGCATGGAAGGTACTGTACTAAGTACACTAACATTAACTGAAACTGTGGGGAAGGAAGGGCTCCCATATCTTCATTTCTGTCTCCAGCCAAAGTGATAAACAAGAGCTAATAACAAATCATCAGGAAGACACTGTTCAATGGGAGATTAACCTCAGCAAATCAGATCAATGCCAGATATTGGTCTATTAGAAAGCTAGGCTTGCAAAAAAAAAAAAAAAGTAATGCAAATGTAGAAAAGATGTGGCTTTGAAACCTTTAAATCCCCACTTACATTTAGAACAAGTGTCAAGACCTCATTTTTGTCAAAGGTTTTTTGACCTGCACTAGCAACTGATAGTGTTAAAGAAAGAACTATTTATTCAATTGATTTATGAATGCAGACTGGAGTTTTTTGTACTTGATGCCAGTTCAAAGGAGTCAGGTTCAGTAGCCTGCAACATTTTTAAAGAGACTCTGGAATGTTTCAACATGATTGGGCTGGAGTAGAGAAATAAAACTGGGACAGCATAAAAGTACGTATTTTCCAAAATGAATGCTGATTCCAAGTGATCAGCACAGGGAGCCTTCATTGATGCAGAAAACTATATATTCCAATGCAGAAAGTACCTCGGTGAAATCTGATAGTCCAATCACCTTTCTGAGAAGGTATTAGTATCCTTAACATGTTATGTCTGCACTTTAAAGGACACTTATCTTAGCATGTGTAAGATTTTTCCAGTAATTAACACACACTACATAAGGGTCCCTGGATAAGGCACAGTCCTCCCAAATGGCATGACAGGAACATAATCATTAGAGGATATAAAGCATTAACTATCACTTTGAGAGAACTTTTTCTCTTTCCCAAGATCTTAGATTAAAAAAATTAACAAAATACAAGTAAATTCAAAGTTAAAGCTATGAACTATAGCTATACTGACCTCTATACTAGACCATTAGTAAGTCTCCAACTACATGACTAAGAATATAGCAGATCCTTAATTGAGATCTCATGCCCTATGTCCTAGGGTGACTATGATGCCTGTATCCCCACATCATCTGTTCTGTGTTCTGTACCTTTAAGACTGGTTCTGAGAGTGAGCAGGGAAAGAAGAAGCACCCAGTTTGTTTTGAGAAACAAACTCACTCCTCTGAATCTGCTCTTGTCCTTGGGACTGTGTGGTTGTTTTTGGTTTTTTTTTCCCTTCGTCGGATGCACGGAGGGCAGCCAGAGAGAGAGTTTTTTTTCCCCCCTTTGTTAGTCTAGCTAGCTGAGGCAAAGAAGCTTTCCTGGACTGGTTTTTTTTTTTTCCTTCCCTTTTTTTTTTCTCTTTGGGACTGTTTAAATCTGCTCTGGACAGAAAAACCCAGAGGAGCACCGGGATCTTGCACCCATGGCCCACTGGGCTGGGACTCGGCATTTTCCAGCACCGAAGGGACTGGGACTGATAAACAGACTCCTGGCACAGGCTCTCAGTTTTGCCATCTCTCTTCAGAGCGGCAAGAGGTTTTATTGTTTCATATTATTATTATTGTTGTTATTATTATTATTCATTCTTTATGCTTGTGGGCATTTTGTTTGTTAAATAAATAGGTTTTTTTCCACTCTTCTCTGAGGGAGTTCTTTCCCCGGACCGGCTGGGGGGAGGGGCTGTTTGGATTTGCTTTTCAGAGGAACCCCATTCAGAGATTTCCTCCCAAATTTGCCCTAAACCAGGACATACATTAATATTGGTGCCCAACGTGGGGCTCGAGAGAGTAGAAAAAACTTGTATTGATTATTGAGTGCATTTTGGTTGTTCTTTGTGTGGGGATAGAGTAGCCATGTTGCCCCTTGAATCCCTAATGTCTATTGGAATAGAGTCCTTGCTGTATTTCTGTTCCCTAGGTTTCTTTGAGGTTCTAATACCTTTCTGGTCCCTAGGCTTGTTTTCTTATCCAGAACTAGCTCCAATGTTGTCCCTAACACATAGCTTTTACACTAGAGGTGCACGATTTAGGATTGCTATTTTGTTGGGTTTAGTGATCATGATTTATAGGAAATTTATGAAGGTACTGGAGTTTGTGGCAGGTATGTTTGGTTTATGGTTTCTTCGTCCTACCATGCGTCCTAGTTCCAGCATCATGTTTTGTGGATTTATGAATAATTGCACCCACTTTGTCAGAGGAGGAACAGGGGATGAAGCTTTTCAGTCTTTCCTGTCCCTCATATCTTTTGAATGGGTCACATCACTTTTGGAGAATGTTCAGTGTCCCCTGAATGTTAAAGATACCATCTTCCTGGTATTCCATCTGGTGAGCTTCCTCTATATGGTTCGCAGCTTGTCTAGAGTGAGGTCTGAGATTTCCAGAGGGGCTGATGAGACCCCTGACCCAGAAGGAGGCCCAGGTCTGGAAAATCCTGAGTGGAGTGGAGAATGGGAGGATATGGGCCAAACCCTGAAGGAATTTTCTGACCCTGTAGCCTGGGATTTTCCATGTGAACACATTCAGAACCCAGCTGAGGTGGGAAAATACTTGAAAGAGAAGTGCCAGGATAATTCCAAGGACAAAAGGATTGTTGCAATAAGCTGGGCCCTGGCATATGCTTACCGCACACTGCTAGATAAGGTAGGGCAGCAGATAGAGGCAGGGAGCCAGAAAAATAAATCAGCAGCTAAACCAGACAGTGAGCCTAAGCCCCTGGCAGTTGCTGGGGCAAAGAAGCAAGCACAGAAAACCGATCGACCAGTGGACGATGATCCAGGTGAAGGACCCTCAACGATGCCTCCCGACGACACCCAATCAGATGTCCAACCAACTGACACCCAATCAGAAGCCGACCAAACTGACACAAAATCAAGAGTCCAACCAGCTGGCACAAAGTCAAATGTCCAACCCACTGGCACACGATCAGGAGCCACTATTGAGTCCTTCTCCCTGAAGGACCTTCGAGGCCTAAGAAAGGATTACACTCGACAACCAGATGAATCTATAATCAGTTGGTTAGTCCGTCTTTGGGATGCTGCAGGCGAAGCTACAATTCTGGACGGCACTGAAGCGAGGCATTTGGGATCCCTGTCACATGATCCGGTTATCGACCAAGGAATGATGAGGGGGGCTACCCATTGCAGTCTCTGGGAACGGATCCTGGGAAGTGTGGCATAAAGATATCTATGTGCAGATGATCTCTATATGCAGCAAACCCAGTGGAAGACCATAGAACAAGGGATTCAGCGCTTGAGAGAAATGGCAGTGGCGGAGATTATCTTCTTAGATGACGTAAACACTAGGAACCCAGACTTGGTACCATGTACACCTGTGATGTGGCGAAAACTTGTACGACTTGGGCCACAAGAATACTCTTCTTCTTTAGCAATAATGAAGGGGGACTACATGGGGGAGAGTGTGCTGGATATGGCAAGGAAACTTCGAGCATATGCAGATGCTGTGCATGGCCCAACACATGCCAGAATTGCAGCCGTGGAAACCCGTCTGCAGAAATTAGAAGGCAAAATAGAGGAGAATCACCATACACTCAGAGATGAGATTAAAGAGATGAAAGAGGGCTTTCTCCAAATCTCGGCGGTACAGGTCAGAGGTTCTGGCACCAAACGCAGACGTTCCCCAGATAGAGAGGGAGGGGGCATCCCACGAGGTAAGCTGTGGTCCCTCCTACGTGATTGTGGAGAAGATATGAAGAGATGGGATAGAAAATCTACCGATGATCTGGCACCACGGCTGCATGAATTGTTGGGCGGCAAGACTCAGAGAGGAAGTTCCACTAAGAAGGAAGTAGCTCCAGTCACCCAGGGACAGAGGGATAACCAGGTTTAGAGGGGCCCAGCCTCTAGCCAAGTAGAGGCTAGGGACAACCGTGTTTTTTGGACTGTGTGGATTCGTTGGCCTGGCACATCTGAACCACAAGAATATAAGGCCTTGGTCGATACTGGTGCACAGTGCACATTAATTCCATCAACACATGTAGGGGCAGAATCTGTCTCTATCGCTGGTGTGACAGGGGGATCACAGGATTTTACTTTGGTGGAAGCTGATGTTAGTCTGACTGGAAATGAGTGGAAGAGGCACCCTATTGCAACTGGCCCAGAGGCTCCATGCATTCTGGGCATAGACTACCTCTGAAATGGGTATTTCAAAGACCCAAAGGGATTCAGGTGGCCGTTTGGGATAGCGGCTGTAGTGATAGAGGGTGTTAAGCAATTGAACACCTTGCCTGGACTATCAGAGAACCCATCTGCTGTAGGACTTCTGAAGGGGGAAGAGCAACAAGTGCCAATTGCCACTTCAACAGTGCATCGCCGACAGTACAGAACAACTCGAGATGCCGTGATCCCCATCCACAAGATGATTCGTGAGCTGGAGAGCCAAGGGGTAGTCAGCAAAACCCACTCACCCTTCAACAGCCCCATTTGGCCGGTGCGAAAATCTGAAGGAGAATGGAGATTGACTGTGGACTATCGTGCCTTGAATGAAGTGACTCCACCGCTGAGCGCTGCTGTGCCAGACATGTTGGAGCTCCAGTACGAGCTGGAGTCCAAGGCAGCAAAGTGATACGCCACTATTGACATTGCTAATGCATTTTTCAACCATTCCTTTGGCAGCAGAATGCAGGCCTCAGTTTGCCTTTACATGGAGGGGTGTGCAGTACACTTGGAACCGATTGCCCCAGGGGTGGAAGCACAGTCCTACCATCTGCCATGGACTGATTCAGACTGCACTAGAAAAGGGTGAGGCTCCAGAACATCTGCAGTACATCGATGACATCATGGTGTGGGGGAATACTGCAGCTGAAGTGTTTGAGAAAGGAGAGAAGATCATCCAGATTCTGCTGAAAGCTGGATTCGCTATCAAGAAGAGCAAAGTTAAGGGACCTGCTCGAGAGATCCAGTTCCTGGGAATTAAGTGGGAAGATGGACGGCGTCAGATTCCTACTGATGTCATCAACAAGATCACAGCAATGTCTCCACCTACCAACAAGAAGGAAACACAAGCTTTCCTAGGTGCCATAGGTTTTTGGAGAATGCATATCCCTGAGTACAGCCAGATTGTGAGTCCTCTCTACCTGGTTACCCGCAAGAAGAACACTTTCCACTGGGGCCCTGAACAGCAACACGCCTTTGCCCAGATCAAGCAAGAGATTGCTCATGCAGTGGCCCTTGGCCCAGTCAGGACAGGAGCAGATGTGAAGAACGTGCTCTACTCTGCAGCCGGGAGCCATGGTCTGTCCTGGAGTCTTTGGCAGAAGGTGCCTGGGGAGACTCGAGGACGACCACTGGGATTCTGGAGCCGAAGTTACAGAGGGTCTGAGGCCAATTACACTCCAACAGAGAAGGAAATTTTAGCAGCCTATGAAGGAGTCCAAGCTGCCTCAGAGGTAATAGGCACTGAAACACAACTCCTCCTGGCACCCCGACTACCGGTGCTGGGGTGGATGTTTAAAGCAGAGGTTCCCTCTACCCACCATGCCACCAATGCTACATGGAGTAAGTGGATTGCTGTCATCACACAGCGCGCCCGTATTGGAAAACTGAATCGTCCTGGGATTTTGGAGATAATTACAAATTGGCCTGAAGGTGAAGACTTTAGTCTCACAGATGAAGAGGAGCAAGAACCAGTGACACGTGCTGAAGAAGCTCCACCATACAACCAACTGCCAGCAGAAGAAACACCCTACGCTCTTTTCATTGACGGTTCCTGTCGCATCGTGGGGATGAACCGGAAGTGGAAAGCAGCTGTGTGGAGCCCCACACTACAAGTCGCTGAGGTCACAGAAGGAGACGGTGGATGGAGCTAACTTGCTGAACTCAAAGCTGTTCAATTGGCCCTGGACATTGCTGAGAGACAGAAGTGGCCAAAGCTCTACCTCTATACTGATTCATGGATGGTAGCCAATGCTTTATGGGGATGGTTGAAGAAGTGGAAAAAGGCTAACTGGCAGGGTAGAGGAAAACCAATTTGGGCTGCTGAAGAGTGGAAAGACATTGCCACTCTGATAGAGAAGCTACCTGTAAAAATCCGTCATGTAGATGCCCATGTCCCCAAGAGTAGAGCTAATGAGGAGCACCAAAACAACGAGCAGGTAGATCAGGCTGCAAAGATAGAGGTGTCAAAAATAGACTTAGATTGACAACACAAGGGAGAGTTGTTCCTGGCTCGATGGGCTCATGATGCCTCAGGTCATCAGGGCAGAGATGCCACCTATAAGTGGGCACGAGACCGAGGGGTGGACCTAACTATGGACAGTATTTCTCAGGTTATTCATGACTGTGACACATGTGCTGCAATCAAGCAGGCCAAGTGGGTGAAGCCCCTATGGTATGGTGGACGGTGGTCCAAATATAAGTATGGAGAAGCCTGGCAGATTTATTATATCACACTACCCCAGACACGTCAAGGTAAGGGCTACGTGCTCACAATGGTGGAAGCCACCACAGGGTGGCTGGAGACCTACCCTGTGCCTCATGCTACAGCCCGTAACACCATTCTAGGCCTTGAAAAGCAGGTTCTCTGGAGGCATGGTACCCCTGAGAGGATTGAGTCAGACAATGAGACTCATTTCAAGAATAGCCTTATCAACACCTGGGCTAGGGAACATAGCATTGAGGGGGTGTACCATATCCCCTACCATGCACCAGCTGCTGGGAAAGTGGAAAGATTCAATGGACTGTTAAAAACCACCTTGAAAGCATTGGGTGGGGGATCTTTCAAGAACTGGGAGCAGCATCTGGCAAAGGCCACCTGGTTAGTTAACACCCGAGGTTCCACCAACAGAGCAGGCCCTGCCCAGTCTGAGCTCCTGCATACAGTAGATGGAAATAAAGTCCCTGTAGTACATGCAAGAGGTTTGTTAGGGAAGACAGATTGGATCAAATCCACCTCAAGTACAGACAAACCCATCCGTGGGATTGTCTTTGCTCAGGGACCAGGTTGTACATGGTGGGTAATGCAGAAAGATGGAACAACACAATGTGTACCTCAGGGAGATCTGATTGTTGGATGAGAACCATGTGTACATATCACTTTTTGTTGAATGTCACTGCCATTGTCTGTATATAGCTGTATATTGTTTTTATATAGATATATGCATGCATAATGTGTGTTTGTAGAGTTAGAATTCAATTAGTTTTGGTAAGTTGACGATATGGTCATAAGGGGTGGAATGTCCTTGGGTAACTATGATGCCTCTATCCCCACATCGTCTGTTCTGTGTTCTGTACCTTTAAGACTGGTTCTGAGAGTGAGCAGGGAAAGAAGAAGCACCCAGTTTGTTTTGAGAAACAAACTCACTCCTCTGAATCTGCTCTTGTCCTTGGGACTGTGTGGTTGTTTTTGATTTTTTTCCCTTCGTCGGATGCACGGAGGGCAGCCAGAGAGAGTTTTTTTTTTCCCCTTTGTTAGTCTAGCTAGCTGAGGCAAAGAAGCTTTCCTGGACTGTTTTTTTTTTATTATTATTTTTTTTTCTTTGGGACTGTTTAAATCTGCTCTGGACTGAAAAACCCAGAGGAGCACCGGGATCTTGCACCCGTGGCCCACCGGGCCGGGACTCGGCATTTTCCAGCACCGAAGGGACTGGGACTGATAAACAGACTCCTGACACGGACTCTCAGTTTTGCCATCTCTCTTCGGAGCAGCGAGAGGTTTTATTGTTTCATATTATTATTACTGTTATTATTATTATTATTCATTCTTTATGCTTGTGGGCATTTTGTTTGTTAAATAAATAGGTTTTTTTCCACTCTTCTCTGAGGGAGTTATTTCCCCGGACCGGCTGGGGGGAGGGGCTGTTTGGATTTGCTTTTCAGAGGAACCCCATTCGGAGATTTCCTCCCAAATTTGCCCTAAACCAGGACA
>JANPWX010018424.1:158567-177340 GCA_024734555.1 Trochalopteron elliotii | reverse complement strand
TTTGTTAGTCTAGCTAGCTGAGGCAAAGAAGCTTTCCTGGACTGTTTTTTTTTTTTTCTTCCCTTTTTTTTTTCTCTTTGGGACTGTTTAAATCTGCTCTGGACTGAAAAACCCAGAGGAGCACCGGGATCTTGCACCCGTGGCCCACCGGGCCGGGACTCGGCATTTTCCAGCACCGAAGGGACTGGGACTGATAAACAGACTCCTGACACGGACTCTCAGTTTTGCCATCTCTCTTCGGAGCAGCGAGAGGTTTTATTGTTTCATATTATTATTACTGTTATTATTATTATTATTCATTCTTTATGCTTGTGGGCATTTTGTTTGTTAAATAAATAGGTTTTTTTCCACTCTTCTCTGAGGGAGTTATTTCCCCGGACCGGCTGGGGGGAGGGGCTGTTTGGATTTGCTTTTCAGAGGAACCCCATTCGGAGATTTCCTCCCAAATTTGCCCTAAACCAGGACACCCTAGTACCACAATAATTTTAAATATTCATGTAATCTATATAAATACTAAAAACCTTTGTCACTTAAAGAAAAAATTGATCAGCATGCTGAAGCATGACAGTAATAAGACAATAAAATATTTTCAGCATAAAATGGCAAGTAACTTACCTAACAACTCTTGTTCTCATTGTTGTATTAGCTGGCCACTTGTTTTGAACAGACTTCTGCAAGCATCCATAAATATATCTCAATGTCCTGTAAAAATAATAACAAATGAATAATTTCATTTAAAAATTTTCATGAGTAAAAATAGCTGGTCAGAAAGCATCTAGTCCAATCTCCTCCAATTCAGACATAAGCTGTAAATTAATTTAAAATCTGCTATAACAGTCCATTTACAAATGGCAAAGAAAGTCCTTGACTAATGCACTACTCTATTTGTGAAGGTAAAATTCTGATAAATCATGTATGCATTATATGTTTTATAATACTTTTTTTCCTCTTTCCCTAGGTAACATTTACTTTTTTAAAAAAAGATTTGGTTTGGTGGCTTTTTTCCTTGATTTTTTTTCCACTTTTTAACTGAATGAATAATAATTTGTGCATCCATAACTAGAGGTCAGGTGTTTAAAAATAGTTACGCAATAGTCCTCTCCTAAAAAAATAGGAGCCCTCTGGTATATTTCAGAAAATGTTGAGATGCACCATATATTTAACAGGATGAATGTTTTAATACTAACTGTGCTGGTTTTGTATTAATTGATTTGTGGTGAAGAGGGAAAAAGTCAGTCACGGAAGTGAAGCCTCTGTGAGGAGCTGCTAGCCATTTCCTCTGTGCCTGGCAAAACCAATTGCTGGGTAGCTCTGAGAAGTGGCACACTGCTAAGCCAATTAGAAAAGCTAGTAACGTCTCTACGATAATGTTATAAATACATATTATATGATTGGCTTTTTGCAAATATTAAAATGAATACTATATGTGTTATGTTGGAAATTTATGCTGTATTAATATAGTCTCTTTTAGTAGTGTGATAAATATAGTTTTTAGGCTATAGCATAGTATTAAAATAGAAACTATGTGATTTAAGATGCTTTTTGTAACTAGCTCAAGGAATAGGAAAGACAATCAAGAAATTCTTCACATTATCCTATCTGGATAGAGATAACAGCAACAGACACCAAAACCCCAAAGAAAGAATGTATTGCCTCCGTTATTGGGGAGTTTGAGACTGTGGAGCCACAGGAGGATTGATTTGCAGGATGGAATGGTGGGGGGGAGTTGAAATGAAGCAGAAACACCCAAAGTCGAAAGGAATGTTTGAATCATGTATGGGATTTATGAATATGCAATAGGCTATTGATTTTAAGGGAAGACCCTTTGTTAGCAAGGTGTGCTTTTTGGCAGAATGCCAGGCACCCGGATGTCTGTAAACTTTTGCTTTTTATGTCTCTTATTGTCTTATTTTTTATTATTATTAAACTTTTAAAATTTTAACAAAAAATGAACTGTGTTTTTCACAATAACATATTTAAGAACGAAAAAACCACGGGAAGCCGTCTTGCTCCCTGCTTTCTAAAGAGAGGTGGGGGGGCCGCTACCCCGTCCCGGTGCGGTCCCTGGGCCATGCTGCCGGGGGCCATCCTGGCGCAGCAAGCAACCATGGGGCCAGGGCAGCGTCGCGTGGCCGCGGCTCTATCAGCATGGCTCGCAAAAGACTTGATTTACTTCACCGCTTTTAGCCAGCTATGCTGCGGACAGAAAGACAAAAGCGGCAGCAGCAGCCTTTCTTTTTTCGGCATGCCGCGTGAAGAAAAGGTGCGGAGTGGAGCCGGCAGCCGGCAGGGCTTACGCAGTGCCAGCGGACACCATGTGACCAATAGAGAGAGAAGCACGGTGAGCAAATACCCGATTGCGAAGCCTGGACAAGATTAACCTTTCAGTGCTGCTGAACTCTATAAAAACTGTTTCAGTTGACAGAACTTGAGAACAAACGAACCTACAAACACCAATTCTCTCCCGAGTCAGATAAAAAGGAAAAAGTGAGGACACATGAGGAGAACAATATGGCGACACTAAGGTTGGTACAAAAAAAGGGAGGGGGAAGAGGAGGTGCTCTGAGCGTTGGAGCTGAGATTCTTCTGTAACCCATGATGAGGACTATAATACAATAAACTTTTGCTGTAATTCATGAAGTGCATGGGCGGATGCAGCATTCACCCGCATCCCATGAGAAAAAGGCACTCATGCTGGAGCATCTGGATGCTGAAAAGCTCTGATCTGGTGAGAGGCTTAAACAGAAAGAGAACCCTTGCTTTTATACTCTAGAACGGCTCATCCTTAAAAACTGCACCCCATAACTAAATGGCACATGAAAAGCAGTTGTGGAAAGACTGCAAGCTGTGGGAGGGACTTCACCTTGCAAGCAGGTTCTGGGCAAACTGTTAGCCATGAAAATTAAAACCACCTTGAAAAAGTTCACAGAAAATTGTTTCCCATAGGAAAGACCCCGGGCATAGCAAGAGACTCCTCTCCTTAAGCAAACTGAAAAAAGATCTTAAGTAGCAAACTAACTAAAATTCCCATATTTTGTCTCCCTGCGCTGTCGGTGGGAAAGAAAGAAGGGCTGGGGGTTAAGGTGTTCTAAAGGTTTATTTTTGGTTCTCATTATCCTGTTCTAATTCTGTTATTAATTTTTTCTTTATACCTTTTAAAGTTTTGAGCCTGTTTTGCCCTTAAGGTGTTTTCTCCTATTTCTTATCTCACACGATGAGTTTTCTTTCCCCCTCCTCTGCTTAACTGTAGCAGAGGAAAATCAGTAAATGATTTTCGTGGGTGCACTGACATTTGGCCGGCATCATCCCATCACACTAACCTTGCTATCACTGACACAAAAGAACTTTCTGTGCTGTTCTGTGGTGGGTTGACCATGGCCAGCAGCTAAGCCCCCACCCAGTCACATGCTCACTTCCCCTCAGCAGGATACGGAAGAAAATAAAATCACAGAATCATTTAGGTTGGAAAAGAACTCTTAAGATCAAGTCCAACCAGTAACCTAACACTGCCAAGTCCATCATTAAACCACATCTTGAAGTGACACATCCACATGCCTTTAAATACCTCTAGGGATGGTGACTCCACCACTTCCCTGGCCAGCCTGTTCCAATGCTTTACTGTTGTAGTGCACCCCCACGCCCTAGCAGGTGTTTCCATATTAGGAAAGAGTGTAAGTTTCCACCCCTGATCTTTTAAGGAAAGAGAACCAGAAACTTCTATGCTTCTCTCACCATAATTGGCCCAGTGCCAGGACAAAGACACCTGTTGGATCCTTGAGCTGTTCTTCAAGAAATATAGCTCTTTTCTACTGGGCAGCATGCCAAAAACCCCTCCTTGATCATTGAATACTTAAGAGAGAGCACGGAGTTTCTCGGTGCTTTTTGGGATGTCTTAGCAGGTGCAAGGGACCTCCCTGCATCGTGCACAGCTTTTATTCTTTTGTTTTGTATAGTTTGTTATTTTTGCTTTAATTAAAACCTTTTTGCTTTTCCAAACACCTCCAATCATGCCATCTTGCTAATTTTTATAAGCCATTTCTGAGAGGCTGCTGGCAACCCTCAGAGCTTGATAAACCTTTGTGGGGCTAACACGCTGGCCTCAAGCAGAAATGTATCACTTTACAACCATTTTGGTGAAGAAATTTTTCCTAATATCCAATCTAAACCTTGACTGTCACAACTTGAGGCCATTTCCTTTATCACTTGCTACTTGAGAAGAGACCAACATCCACCTTGCTACAACCTCCTTTCAGGTAGTTACAGAGAATAAGGTCTCCCCTGAGCCTCCTTTTCTCCAGGCTCAACAACCTAAACTCCCTCAGCCACTCCTCATAGGACTTATTCTCCTGCCTCTTCCTCAGCTCTGTTGCCTTTCTCTGGACATGCTCCAGCACCTCAATGTCTTTCTTGTAGTGAGGGGCCAAAAACTGACCCCAGGATTCAAGGTGTGGCCTCACCAGTGCCAAGTACAGAGGAACAATCACTTCCCTGGTCCTGCTGGCCACACGATTTCTGCTACAAGCCAGGATGCTATTGGCATTCTTGGCCACCTGGGCACACGCTGGCTCATGTTCAGCTGGCTATCAACCAGCACTCCCAGGTCCTTTTCCACTGGGCAGCTTTCCAGCCACTCCAAGCCTGTAGCACTGCCTGGGGTTGTTGTGACCCCAGTGCAGGACCTGTCACTTTGCCTTATTGAAACTCATACAATTTGCCTCAGTCCATCTATCCAGCCTGTCCAGATCCCTTTGCAGTCTTCCTATCCTCAAGCAGATCAACAGTTCCACCCAACTCTGTTCTATCTTCAAATGTACAGAAGGGCAAAAAGCAAGAAAAACTCACAAGCTGACATAAAGACAGTTTAATAGGTGTGATGGCTTCAGGTCGAAATCAGGTGGAAACACCAATTCGTGTAGTGGTTTCAATTTCGCCTATTTCTGTTTCCCGAATTATGTGTAGTGGTTTGAGTGTCTACTAGAATTATTTACTCTTTTTCTGCTGTTGAGATAGGATTAGGAGAGAAGCAAAGCAAGCTCAAAACTTAAAAGGGTATAAAGACAGGTTTATTAACAAAACTACAAGAGAGAAAAAAGATAAGAATCAGAATAAAACCTTTAAAACACTTCCCCTCTCCCTCAACAGCTTCTTTTCCCTTCTCACAGACAACGTATAGACAAAACTTGGAACCCTTGGTCAGTTTCCCCCCTATAAAACAGTCTTTTATCAGTTCATTTAGAGAGAGGTCTCTTTTGGTCTACTATGGGACTTCCCACAAGACAAGAACAGTTCTCTTGTGGCTTTTTAATTCTCACAAAAGTCGCCACCTGGGAATCTGCAATTCTGAAGTCCCTCCCATATCACGCAGCCTTCCCCTGGCTGCATATGGGCCATGTACTCATGGGGTATCATTTTAAACATGAAGAGTTCCAAAAGCAAAGATTTTTCTTCATCTCTAGGAACAGAGATCTTTTTCTAGGGGCAGATCTTCATCTTGATCTCATCTCTCTCTCTGTTCAAGCTTCTCATAAGATCACAGCTACTTCAATATTTACTTATTCCACCACAAATGCCTTTGCTTATATCTGCAATCTGAACACTCTTATCATCTCCCCAATACATATTTCCACAACTTAAAGGGATAGTCTAGCATATTACAGTCTATTACCACAGCTCACAAAAGATTTTCAGCCTAAAACCAAGGCAACTTCTCATTCTCTTCCATCTAAGATGTAACTCTTCCTTCACTCACTTTCATGTCTTCATATTGTCTTTCTACATGTCTTCCACTGTCTTTTCTCTGACTCAGAGAGGATTTAACATTTCGCAAGTTTCATCTGTCAAGGAAAAAGTTAACATTCTCCCAGGTCTGCAGGGGGCATGATGGTTCTTCCCTGGGCAGTGGCTGAAGGTGGTAAAATCAGGCCATGCCAAGCTGCACCAGGATCCCGGGGGCCCCAGCTGCACCCAAACTGTAAAAAACGAGGTTTAAAACAACTCCTAAAAGTTAAAGTATAAAGTTAGAAAGTATTAGTTATATTAGTTATAGAAATGTAAAGTTAAATGTTAGAAACTCTTTGTACTCATTTTTGTAATATATCTTCGTGACCTGTCAAGCAAGAATGTCGTTTCCATGGCAACGTAAGACTCCTACACCTCTCTACTCTGCCTGGCTATCTCACCCCCCCCCGCCCCCGTCTCCTACTCTAACACCCCTTATGGTAATTAAAGATCCCAGGATGCAACACCTCAGGAAAATCGGGACAACTTCCAAAACAAACAGTAATTAAGACTCTTTGACAACAACTTAAAACAAAAAGAATAATAACAATAAAGACTGAAGAGTACAGGCCAATTGATGCCAGCACCTTTTGATCTTGCCGTGACCAGAAGAGCAATCTGAACATCCGACTCATCAGTGGAAATCACATTGGACTGGAATTGTCGGGAGCATGCTCCCGTGAGGGGGGAGGCTAATTCCCCACTCGGCTGTGTGCAGCAGCAGAGTGTCCAGCCCCCTGCTCCTTCTCAGCACTGCGGTGGCGGCCACC
Organism: Trochalopteron elliotii; assembly: GCA_024734555.1. Lineage (NCBI taxonomy): Eukaryota > Metazoa > Chordata > Aves > Passeriformes > Leiothrichidae > Trochalopteron > Trochalopteron elliotii. Next base: position 170,792 of record JANPWX010018424.1, on the reverse strand, counting down.
CCACCCCCCCTGAGGCGCCTGCTTCTGAAAGAGCTATACTTTAATAAAGGCATTTAAAGGAGGAAACATCGTCTCCTGCCCAATTTTTCTCAAAACTACAGCTGCAGGGCCACCCTGCACGGCTGGGCCCCCTCTCCTCTGCCAGATGACTTGGTAGCGGCGGTCAGAGGTGTCTACAGTGAAGGATTCTTCAGAAAGCCGCACTGGGGGGGGGGAAGGAGTGGCCTAGCTACTGGCAGGGGCTGTCCAGCCCAGCTAAGCCTCCCGGGGCTGTGATGAGGGGGAAGGCGGCTTAGCGGCAGAATGTTAGCAGCCGCTGGGCCCGATCCGGCCGGGATGGGGCTCTCTCTCCTCCCCTCCCCCTGCCCGGAAGTCACCAGGCCCGGGCCTGAGCCAGGGCCCGGCCAGTTCGGCCCCTGCAGCAAGGAGGGAGCCGGGCCCGACTGTTACCTGTTCCCAGGCCAGAAGGAAAAGAGAACTTGGGATTTTCCCAGATTTTTAACCTGTGTTTTCACAGAGGCGTGTCACATTTCTAGCGGCTTTACCAGATGCCAATATTCAAACTTAGTCACTGATTGGTTTTGCTATAACTTTCTTGAAAAAATTACTTCTGTTCAAAACCAGCACAACAGGTAAAGTAAAAGTTGTGCATGCAAGGAAAGCAAAATAAATTCATTACTTCCCATTGGCAGTCAGTCATTCAGCCATCTGCAGTAAAGCAGGGCTCCATCATACATAATGGTTACTTGGGAAGACAAATGCAGTAACTCCAAAATGTTTCCTTCATCCTTCTTTCTCTGCAGTTTTATTGCAGAGCAGAACGTCATATCATATGGAATATCCATTTTGTCAGTTGGGGTCAGCCATCCCAGCTGTTTCCCCTCCCAACTTTTTACCCATGTCCAGCCTACTTACTGAGGGGTAGGGCAGAATGGGGAGAGAAAATACAACCCTCAACACTGTGCAAGCACTGTTCAGCCAAAACATGGATGTGTTATCAACACTGTTTTAGTCACAAATCTAAAAGAGAACACCATTCAGGCTGCTATGAAGAAAATAATCTCCATCTCTTTTTCCATACCATTTGCATAATATGCTTGGGTTGAACACCATCCAGTACATCTTCATTAACCACCACCCTGTCTTCCTATCCTTTAGTATGCATACAGATATCATTCCCTTAGTCTATAGCCCCCCCCTTCCCTCCAAAGTGTCCATAAAATGTCCATTCAGTTCACTTAGTCTGTAACCTGGGCTCTGTTATGGTGATCACTTGGAACAGAAGTAGTGCATTGCGTGGAGTCATTTGGCACCAAAGGCAGCTCAGATTGTGTCACTGCTGCACTTGCACTGCTTTTTGCAAAGCTCATCCACCACTAGTTCAGGTGGTTCCTTTTATAGTACTACTTCTAGCATGTAACTCAAATCATGGGTTACAACAGTATAATCACATATCCATTACAATCTCCACCCCTGGTCCTTTTGGACCAGGCTATAGAGTTTTACATCACAATGAACTCCATGCCTTGCCCCCACTCCAGCATGGATTCTCCATGGGCTGCAGTCCCTTTGGAGGCATACCTGTTCTAGCATATGCTTATCCACAGACCAGCCACTTCCACTCCAGCTCATACTGGAGTTCTTTCATGTCCAGTATGGCAGCACTATACCATGGCATGATTTCATTCAGGCCATGATAGTCCACTGCTAGTCTCCACCCTCTGCCAGACTTTCGCAGGCCATATGGAACTATTCAAGAGTGACTGAGTATTATTGATTACTCCTTGGCTCTCCAATTGATGAATCAGCTTATGAAGGGGAACCAGGGAGTCTTGGTTTGTGCAATATTGCCACTAGTTCAATATCATGGTAGCAGTCTGCACCTGCTGCTCTTCAACACAGAGAAAACCCATAACACAAGGTCCTGCAAGTGACCAGGCAAAGTAGACAGTTGTTTATTCTTCTTTGCATACACAGCAGCTACACCAAAGGCCCACCACTACCCTTTTAGATATTTGAAATACCCTCTTCTGAAACTGTACCAAGGATACATGGAGTCTCCAGATCAATCACAATAGGATACTTCAGTCACTTATTCCCTGTGAGGCTCGCCCCAGCTTTAAACACAAATTGTTGGGATCCCCTTGTTATTCTAGAAATCCCCTTGGACCCTAATGGCATTAGGGTACACTGTGCACCCATGTCCACCAAAACCTTATACTCCCATGGGTTTGATGTGCCACGTCATCAAATCCACACAGTCCAATAAAACCAGTTGGCGCTTTCCTCTGCCTGACCCCTCTGTTCTTGGTTGGAGCATTCATTAACCAACTCCTGTAATTGTAAACCAGAAGTCCCTTCATTAGGATCAGGAAGATCAACCCTTCTACTCTCTCTGGGGAATTGCTCAACAGCAACTGGAGCAGTAATCTTTTCTGAATGGAGCTTTTCTGGGTGCTGCTTTTCCTTGCAACTCACATATGTGGTCTAGGTTTGAGGTAGGTGCAATGCTCCAGTTCATGTCTTCCCTGTGGTTGCAGAGCTAGAATCACAGGGTGGCATATAGTGTGGACCCACAGTTCCCTTTCCCTTGAGCAGAGAAAAGCTGATTTCATATGGCACTCTTGATAGCCGAGACACCAAACTGTAAGGGTAAGGAGAAAGGGATATTCTCTTAAGAGCACCAGAGCTGGCAGATCAGTTTTTCCACAGTTGGTGCATCAATGTCTGTCTATTATCAGCAGGGTGCTGATGCACAACATTGGTGTGTTCCATACAAGCTTCTGCCACATGGACTGGAAATACAGGACTTCATCCAGATCTTTGGAAGCCTGCTTATTGTTCAGATTGCTGTAGGTCACCACCATCACTAAATCCCTCAGATACTGAATACCTTCCTCAAACAGGGTCCTCTTGCCTCAGTAGTTTACAAGACTTGCCTTGAGGGAATACCTTGTCTTCATACTTGACAGGAACCACTTCCAGAGACTGTGGATTGCTGCCCATCTTTCTGTCCCTTTGTTGATTTGATGGTCCCTTACTAGGGATCCCAGTTGCTGATCTTGTCTACCTTCTATAATTCCTGACTATTGGACCCAATATCCCAGCAATGGAGCAATCAGGTCATAATTTGCTCATCTGGCTGGTGACCATAATCTTTCCACATATCTCTCAGTTCACTCTAGGATAGAAACAGTGTGATTTCTGATTCATTTATAATTTCAGTCTCTTCCCTCTCTTGTTCTTGTGACTACTCTGCTGCAGAACAGGCTGACTCTTCTGATTCTTCTTCCTGTTCTCCCCTCAGGAGGAGGTTTTTCTTCCATTACTAGGCAAGTAGACCTCTGCTTCCATTGTTTTTTCTTGTCTATAGGAACAACTTTTATAGTTGAGAGCTAGATCTCTGGCTTAGCTAGTGTCTGTTTGTATGTTCTAACATCCAGAGACCCTCTTGAGCCCTTCAAGTGCTTAGCATAGGTTCAGTAGGGGTAGAGCATGCCCCAGCACAGTGCTAGAAGTTGTTTCTGATATAGACAAGGCATAATTTTATCAAGTGTTCTGTTGCTTCAATAGCATTCCATGTCTGTTCAGGTTTCAAGTCCTATGTCATTGTAGGGGGGAACATTCTAGGTACCTGCCCAAGTTCTATACACCTTGCCACCCATGACCCATGTGCCTCAGAACACATCCCTGTGTGGCATTTCAAATTATCTGACTACCTTTTTGAAAAGCCAGAATTATATTCACAACACATACCAATATAAGCATTCGGATTACACAAAGATGTTCCAGAAACCAGAGTCATTGTTACAAGGCAAGAAACATCTACCACCAAGGAGAAGGTGCCATTCTTCATTTCCCCCACAAAATGGCTTCCAGAGAAGAGGAAAAAGGTGCAATTGTTAATTGCCTCAGAGTTGGTTTCCAGAGTACTGGGACAATAGCAATGCATGGCACAAACAACAGATTAAGCTCAAGGCCAGTGCTATTACCATAGCTCTCCCAGACATAAGCACAACAAAATGATAAACAACACAGCAAACTGCAAAAGCCAAAAGCAGCTATTAACAAGCACTAGAGTTTGAGGCAGAACAAGAGATGGAGCATGTCATGAAGTAAATGATGTAACAAACCAGTATCAAGAAAAAAAGGCAACATTGTGACCAGCAAGAGCAAGTAACAACTTGCCAAGTAATAACTAAGCAGTTATAAGAACTACAAATGTTGTCTAGCATGCTCAGATCAAATCTGTTGTTATCTAGAACCTCTCAAGCCCCACATTGGGCTCCAGAAATGATTGTCATGGGTTGACTCCAGCCAGCATCTAAGCCCCCACCAAGCTGCTTGTTCACTCCTCCTGAGCAGCGTAAGAGAATCAGAAGGGCAAAATCAAGAAAAACTCATAGGCCATCATAAAGACAGTTTAATAGGTAAAGTTGTGTACACAAGCAAAACAAAATAAGGAATTCATTCATGACTTCCCATTAGTAGGCAGATGTCCAGCCACTTCCAGTAAAACAGGGCCTCACCATGCATAAGAGGTATTTGGGAAATATCCCTTTGGTCAGTTGTAGTCAGCTGTCCTGCTTGCATGCCCTCCCTACTCACCTTTTTTCAGAGGTGGAAGGAACAGCAAACAGAAGATGAATAACAAAAAGGAGGAAAAAAAAAAAAGAAAACCTTTACACTGAAAATACTGTTTAACAGTAGCCAAAATACCGGCATGTTAACAGCATCGTTTTAGTCACAAATCCAAAACACAGCAACATTCCAGCTACTATGAAGAAAATTAATTCCTTCCCAGACTAAACCAGTGCACAATGCAAAATTTATCATTGTTTATATTAAAAGTTAACAATAAAAAAGTGAAAGAAAACAGCACTACACACTTTTTATTCAATGGTTTCAAGCTAAAGAAGTTATTTTAACTTTTTTTAAAAAAGGAAAAGAATAACCTGTGCATTTCCTTAATACCCTAATAGATAGAAGTAATCAAAGCAGGGTGTCATTCTACTGCAACCCATTTGTATTGTTAATGCTTTTAATAATTCCATCTCTTTTTCAGAGTAGAAAGACTGGAAAGAATTGGCAACTGACTTAAATATATACAGTTGTCTGCAAAATAGCACTGTCCCCTTCAAACATGGGGTGGGAAACTAGAGGATATTAATCATAGAAATTAGAAGATATTGATTAAAGGATAGGCATTCAGATGGGGTGTATTGCTGCTCTTTGAAGGAAGAGACAGGGCTGTGTGTAAGAACAGCAAGGAGGAATGCAAAGATGCCTGATAAGGGGGGAGATGCTTACCAGAACAAAAGACAAGAATACAAGACTACCAGAGACACTGAGATAACGAGGCGCCTTGGGCCCCCAGGACCAGATAAACCCGGCCTTAGAGCTTGGACTATGACCAGAGGATCAGTGGGCATGCGCAAGGCAGCGAGGTCAGAAGTTCATCTCTGAGGAAGACTATTCTTCTTCATCTCTGAGACCCCCGAGACGACCACCAGAGACACCTGCGCAGGCGCAAAGGATCGATAAGACAATTAGCATACGAAGCAGAGAGAGGAGGAGCCAAGGAATGAATATGCAGAGGTGCATTGCGAAACTTGATGCATATGTAACATTCTAGAGGTTAAAGGAGAATGGGAGTGAGCGAGGGGCTGCGCATGCCTTTGGGAGCTATCCCGCATCGCGCCCAGCGCTGAATAAATCACATACCTACTTTAAAACTCACTTTGTCTCTGAGTTTTAGAGTCTTTCCCCCTGTCAGTTTTGGCGACCACGAAGGGACGTTCTCTGCCCAGCCGTAGGATCGGCCGGGAGTGCGGACTTCCTAAGGCGCCCCCGGGATTTTCCCTGGAAGGAATTCTGCTTCTCGGGTCGCTCACTGCGGGGTCAGACAACGACCTCCCAAACAGCGGAGAAAAGGTATGTATTTCTTTAAAAAGGGGGCCCCGTAAAGACTGTTGGTAAGCCGCCCAGAGACGTCTGGGCGCGCAAGAAGGGTCTTGGTGGGTTTGGGGCTTGCAAGCAACCACTGGGTCGGACGTGCAGCCAGCGGGAGGAACCGCTGACAGAGGGAAAGGCAGCGGGGAGGGGTTCGTTGACCGTGGATCGGCTGCTAGCAGTTCGGGGGGTGAACCTAACGATTTCCTGTTTTATTGCTGCTATTTGGTTGTGTGTGTGAGTTTTTTTAAAAAAGTTTTGATGCGTTTCGTGTTTGCTTCTATGAGTGCCTGAAAGCTTGTGTGAAGTGACCGTGGGTTTGGGAGCTGTGGTGTATTTTTGAGGTAATACTGTCATCTTGTGTCGAAAGGTATAATTGCAGTCAATTACTGCTTACCGCATGTTGTTTTAGGGTTTGTTTAGTGTGGCTTGCTAGTTCTGTTCCTAAGGGTTTTTGCATTCTACTTTGATGCAGTGTTTTCTATAGGGATTGGTTGTTGTGAGTATTGTCTTTAGGGTTTGTGTGATAAATGCTGTTCTAGGTTAGTGCTGTTTGTCTTAATGTTTTTGCTGTGAGTATTGCCTTCTGTTTAGTGTGCCTTGCCATAGATAGTGCATTGGTGACAATCGTTCTAACGGTGGCGAGATGACTGGAAGGGGTCCCTCTCCCCAGTGGTTTGAGCTCAACCCTTGGGAGTTTGTAACCCCGAAAGTAATTGGGTGATAAGGGGACACACCAGCGGGTTTATTTAGAAGGACTATATAAGACTTTGCAGGGAATGTGGTTGCATTAGATTAAAAGCAGCCTGCATCAAAAGGGTCTGAATATCCAGACGAACAGAAGGAGTGGGACCATCTGTTTCTGCAAGCAAGGACAGCATCTAGCCTGGGTGTTGGTTAAGTGTGAGTCCTGTGGAGAACAAGTGGTGTTTTTCTTGAGTAGAAGACTTAATGCTTGTGCTCATTGTAACATACAGGGCAGAGAGGACCCTGAACCAGAGATTTTAGAGTACTTTTGTGAAAGAACACATGTAGTCCCGGAGATTTGGAGTCTAAAAGAAAAGATTGGGAAGAGAATGTACGGAAGTGTGAGAAGAGATTTGAGTGGAAACAAAACAGGAGAAAGAGATAATGGGATAGGGAGAGAGTAAGGGAATCCCTAAAGCAAGCCCTCTGGGCTGTGTCCTAGCTCACTGGAAGGAGATTGCAGGCTCGGGAGGTGAAGAATCCAAACGTACCCTTGTAAAGTACTGCATGCAGTGGTGGCCCTTATATCGGCTAGAAAATGGAACTAGATGGCCATTGACTGGGACTTTAGAATATAATGCTTTATTGGAACTTATGCTTTTTCTCAGACGTGAAGGGAAGTGGTCTGAAGTTTCGTATGCGGAAATGTTTTTCTCCGAAATCATCCTGAATGGCAGAGGGATTGTGGGATCAGAGGCCCCTCTGATCCCCTGGTATTAGCCCTTGAAAAGGAAAATAAAGGTAATAGAAAGAAGCCTAAACGATGTTGTAGTACCTGCTCAATAAACCAGTGTTGCACAAATCATGACAAGGTTTATCAAGCAGAGGCACAAATGCAAGAGTTACTAGATTTACCTGGGCCACCCCCTGAGGAGCAAAGGGGACCAAGGGGAGCAGATTCAGCTCCCTTGGAAGGGAGACAAGTTGGACCATCTGCTCCTCCATGCACCTCTGACTTACAAACAACATTGTATCCCGCATTGCCTGACAGTGATAGTGATGATGAGGAACCTTCCACTATCACAAGCGGTCCCATAGCATCTCGGACTAGAAAACAAACAAGGGAAGTAATACAAGCCCCTTTAAGGGCAGCAGTGGGACCCGGGAGAGAAACAGTGTTAGTTAAAGTCCCTTTCTCTACAATTGACTTAGAAGGCTGGGAAAAAGTTGCCAAGAATTATAGGACTGACCCAATAGGAACAGCTAAAAGGTTAAGATATATGATTAAGCAGCATAACCCGGACTGGTCCGTCCTCCAGTTATTATTGGAGGCGTTAACAGAGACGGAAAAGCAGTTAGTTTTGAAAACAGCAGGGGATTTAGCAGGAAACTTTTGTAGGACAACACAAGAGGATGTTAAGGATGTTTTTCCTCTCCAGGATCCAGGTTGGAATCCAAATAATGAAGGGCAATTAGTAAAAATACAAAATTATCAAGAATGGGTAGCAAAGGGGATGGAACAGGCCATCCCCAAAACTATAAATTGGTCAGCTTTGTATGCAATTAAGCAGGCTCCCTCTGAAACTCCTCCTGAGTTTCTAGATCACCTGAGAAATGTGATGTGCTGCTATACACCATTAGATCCTGAATCCGAGATAGGGATACAGCAGCTGGTAAATTTATTTTTAGGGCAATCTACGGGAGATATCAGGAGGAAACTTCAGAAGCTCTGGGGACCAGAGGGAAGGAATTTAGAGGCCTTGTTAGATAAGGCATGGAGGGTTTTCAGCAACCGAGAAGAAGGATATAAGCAAGGGATGAGAAAGTTAATGGCAGTAGTAAAGGAGGAAGGGAAAGGGCAGTGGGGACAAGAACCACCTAGGCAAGGACCACCCCGGCTGGGCAAAGATCAGTGTGCAAGTTGCAGAAAATTTGGACACTGGAAAAATGAGTGTCCTGAACAAAGAAGAAATGGGAAAGGGAACCGGGGGAGGGAGGTGGTGGTTGCTCACACAAAAAGCGACTGAAGGGGACTGGGGGACCTTACCCCAGGATATCCACTGGTTATAAAAATGAAACTGGAGAAGGAGGGGAAGGAGGTGGAACTTATGGTGGACACGGGGGCAACATTTTCAGTCTTGAATAAAGCTTTGGTGCCAGTGGGGAATGATTATGTTAGGGTGAGGGGAGCAACTGGCCAATTTGAAATAGCATATTTTTGCAAGCCACTCAAATACAAATATGGAAAACAGTGGGGCATTCATAAATTTCTATACATGCCCAACTCCCCGGATTCACTCCTAGGGAGAGATCTATTGGAGAAATTAGAGGCAACCATTTCATTTAAAAATGGGGAGGTTACTCTGGAGGTAAATGATCAGAAATATATAGAAGTATTGAGTTTAATACTAACAGCTATTGAGGCTAAAGAAGAAATTAGTGAGGAGATACTGAACCAAATGTTTCCAGGAGTATGGGCCTCCAATGTACCAGGAAGGGCGAGAAATGCATTTCCAATACAAATTAAGCTCAAGAAAGGAAAACAACCAGTCAGAATCAAGCAGTATCCCTTAAGAAAGGAAGACAAAGAAGGAATTAGCCCAATAATTGAAAATTTCTTACAGCTAGGGTTGCTGAGGGAGTGTCAATCTGACTTTAACACTCCTATCCTGCCTGTCCGCAAACCTGATGGGTCATACCGGGTTGTGCAGGATTTACAGGCTGTTAACAAGATAACTGAGGATCTCTACCCCGTGGTAGCTAACCCATACACCTTGTTAACATGTTTAACACCAGAGCTAACTTGGTTTACCATTTTAGATTTGAAGGATGCTTTCTTTTGCCTCCCTCTCCATGAAGCCATCCAGAAAATTTTTGCATTTGAGTGGAGAATCCTAAGAGTGGACGCAAAGCTCAGCTCACATATACAGTTCTTCCCCAGGGATACAAAAACTCTCCCACCCTGTTTGGAGAACAACTTGCAAAGGATTTGGAATCCTGGGAAGCTCCACCAGGAGAAGGGAAACTGTTGCAGTATGTGGATGACATCCTAATAGCTACCCCAACAGAAGAAGGGTGTGTGGCCTGGATGGTAAGCCTCCTAAACTTTTTGGGGCTTCAGGGGTACAGAGTGACAAAGAAAAAGGCTCAGGTGGTAAAACAAAAGGTGATCTACCTGGGCTATGAGATCAGTGTTGGACAACGGACCTTGGGGAAAGAGCGCATAGAGTCAATATGCCAAACCCCGAGATCCCAGACAATAAAAGAACTGAGAACCTTCCTGGGCATGACAGGATGGTGCAGACTGTGCATTTACAACTACGGATTACTTGTGAAACCTCTGTATTCGCTCATTGCCAATGGGAGCAGAGACCTCCAGTGGACAAAGGAAGCCACACAGGCCTTTGGGCAACTGAAAAAGGCCCTCATGTCAGCTCCAGCATTAGGACTGCCAGATGTGAGTAAACCATTCTTTCTCTTCTCTCATGAGAAACAGGGAATTGCCCTGGGAATACTGGCACAGGACCTGGGCCCGTATAGAAGGGCAGTTGCTTATCTCTCCAAACAGCTGGATGCAGCAGCTAAAGGATGGCCGGGTTGCCTCAGAGCAGTGGCCACGGTTGTGCTAAACATTCAGGAAGCCCGTAATTTCACCCTGGGCCAGAAAATGACTGTGCTGGTGTCTCATACGGTATCCTCAGTACTGGAAACAAAGGGAGGCCACTGGCTTTCCCCACAATGGTTCCTGAAATACCAAACTATTATGGTAGAACAAGATGATGTCAAGATAGTGGTAACTAATATTGTCAACCCAGCTTCTTTCCTTAGCAGGAACCAAGGAGAGCCAATTCATCACGATTGCCTGAAGACCATTGAAGCCACTTACTCCAGCCGCTCAGACCTGAAGGACACCCCTTTGGATGATGCGGAAACCTGGTTCACGGAAGGGAGCAGCTACATCATCAATGGAAAACGACATGCTGGGTATGCAGTTACCACATCCAGAGACCTAATTGAATCAGGACCATTACCAGCAGGTACCTCTGCACAGAAGGCAGAAATAATTACCCTAACCTGTGCATTAGAGCTATCAAAAGGAAAGAGGATAAACATTTACACAGATTCAAGATATGCATTTGGTGTAGTGCATGCTCATGGAGCCATCTAGAAAGAAAGAGGACTGTTAAATTCACAAGGGAAGAACATTAAACATGCACAAGAAATAATACAACTACTGGAAGCAGTTCAACTGCCTGAAAAAGTGGCAATCATGCACATTAAGGCACATCAGAAGGTGAGCTCAGAATTGGAAGGGGGAAACAAGCTGGCTGACAGAGAGGCAAAAGAAGCAGCAAAAGGTGAGGCGACAGTAGAAGGAGCCCTGATTCCTGATGGCCAAATTTCCCTAGAAGGTAAGTCAATGTATAATAAAAAAGACAGAAGGCTAATTGAGGATCAAAAGGGAACATATAACCAGAAGGGATGGGCCGTTACAGCAGAAGGAAAACTGGTTATCCCCTCTCATTTACTATGGCCATTAGTAAGAGAAGAACATCGGAAAACACACTGGGGAATTGATGCTTTGTATAATTACTTGATTGGAAAGATCACTGCCAGTAATTTATATGCCACTATCACTCAAGTGGCCCGGCAGTGTGACCTTTGCCTCCAGACTAACCCTAAGAATACCCCTAAACCAAACCTTGGCCAAATTGGAATGGGCCATGGACCCGGTCAGCAGTGGCAAATTGATTTTTCAGAATTACCAAAAAAAGGGGGAGGTATCAATATTTATTGGTACTAACAGACACCTTTTCAGGATGGCCAGAGGCTTTCCCCACCAGGACTGCCAAAGCCCAGGAGGTAACCAAGGTGTTGCTACAAGCAATAATACCATGCTTTGGAGTTCCAGCCACAATATCTTCAGATAGGGGACCACATTTCGTTTCAAAAATAGTTCAACAGATCAGTCAGCATCTGGGCATAGACTGGGAACTTCACACGCCATACTGTCCCCAGTCAAGTGGCCAAGTTGAGAAAATGAACCATCTGATCAAGCAACAAATTGTGAGGCTAGGGCAAGAGGCTAATTTGCCTTGGCCCCAGTCCCTCCCATTAGCATTGCTGCGGATTCAGACTAAGCCCAGAACTAAGGAAAAGCTGAGCCCCTTTGAAATGCTTTATGGGAGACCATATGGAGTGCAGAAAGGGATATCCACCCAAATTGGGGAAGAAAGGCTGACTGCTTATATGATAGCCTTAGGTAAATAACTCAGAAAAATTGAGAAACATGTGGCTGGAACTCAGAGCAGAGGGCTAGATGGGCCAGTGCATGACATACAGCCTGGGGATTATGTGTATGTCAAGTCTCTTACAGAAAAGACCTTGGAGCTGCAGTGGGAAGGACCATTCCAAGTGCTTCTCACCACTTTCACTGCAATTAAGATCCAAGAGCAGAATGACTGGATTCACCACTCCCAAGTAAAGAAAGCTCCTAAGGCCCCTTGGAAAGTAACACCGGGTGATAAAGAACTGAAACTAAAATTCACTCGAACAAAATAAGTACATTGTGGTTGGGAATGTTTC
>JANPWX010018424.1:100459-158557 GCA_024734555.1 Trochalopteron elliotii | reverse complement strand
TTCAACCACTCCCACAGGCAAACACAAGGAGGTTTGTAGTTGCTCAAGTGAATTGGACTGTTGGTATAATTTCACGTTAGTACAGACCGTGGAGGTGGTCTGTCTTTGGGCCCACGATAAAATTGGGCTCTCCTTCAAATTTAAAATAAATGCCACAACTAAGCCCATTACAGCTAACACTGGCACTCCAGTCCAAACCCAAATCATGCCACCCAGGTTTGGACCCAAAATTTATGAAATAGGCCCATATGTAATAAGGAGCATGGGCCAGCACCAATTGTTGTCTAATCCAGAATGATCTCTCAAGCGTGTTGAACTACTGATGCAAACTAACATCTCTGAAGTCCAGCTGGCCTGCTCTTCCTTCCTAAAAACATCCTTTGAGGGCTGGACAACATGGTTGCAAAAGCAAGCATACTCCAGGGGTAGAATGCGGAGAGATCTGACTGGAATATTAGGGACAGGACTAGGAGTTCTGAATGGAATTGATTCAGAAATATTAATGAATAAATTGGCCACTGTAACAAGTGATCTAACTAAATTAAAACAACCTTTACAATCATCTTTGTTGGCATTGGGAACTAGTCAGTGGCAGGTTTCAAAAGTGTTACCAAGTTGGGAAGAAGCGGAGGACCAAGACCACAGGTTAATCATAGACGCACTTGGTATGGCTCAGAGTAATGTGTCTTTGGCTTTTAGCTGTATACAGGCACAATTGTGGCTGCAATCAACAGCTGCCTTGATTATAAGAGAAGGAAGTGAAGGAGCCTTTCCAATTGAGGTTCAAAAAGCTGTCTGGGACAATGCTACTGATTTTGAAAAGAAATTTCAGTTCTGGTGGACCTTGGTAAACTTCACCTATGATCCAATTGCTAACATGGCTACTGTTTTTGTGCTCACGGTACACAATGCCACAGTTTATGTTATTCACCCCATTATAGCATTAGGACTGAATCATGAGGGATCAGTGCTCTACCCTTCAGAACACAGAACATGGGCAGGGAGAGTGGATGAAAAATGGCAAACTGTGAATCTGGAATCTTGCATTGCCTGGGAACAACAGGGGTTCATTTGTGAAAGTAACACAATCGGTGCTCGAGATATATGTCTTGATACTGAACAGGGTGTTTGTCATTTTGAAGTTCATCCGAACACTAGTCAAAGGACTGTACTTGTATATATTGGTCAGGGTTGTGTATGTTTAAGGACTGCCTGTGCTTTTATAGAAATAGACAGGGATAATGTAACTTTGTTTAACAAGAATCATTCTAACCTCTGTATTTGTAACTTCGTTAAGATTTTAGGGTGTGACTTTCTGTATTTAACACCAGTTGTGTCCCACCAGCTAGTCAAGTCTGACAATACAATATATCATAAGTTATCACCCACACCTATTGGGATGAATCTCACTTTAGTAAAACAATTAATTAATCATCAGGACCTTGTCAAAATTCTAAAAGGTATTCAGAAAACTGGAGAGCAAACTTTAATAACTGTCCATCATGACACAAAAGAAATAAACAAGGTTCTGTAAAGAGTGAAACAAGATGCGAGTCACAATTGGTGGGACTCACTCTTTGGATGGTCACCCACTGCAACTGAGATCCTAAATACATTAAGTCACCCCATTATTGTCTTATTAATATTAGTTGGTATAAGTTTGGTGCTGCCTTTTGTAATGCTTATTTGGAATTGGAAATTGTTACAACGAGTAGTAATATTAACCTCTTTATCCCAAGTACATGGAAAGGCATTGAGAGACATGTATCGTAAGGATTGGAATTCGTATTAAGTAAAAGAATTTACTGCCTTATTGAAAAGGGGGGACTGAAACATGGGGTTGGAAACTAGAGGATATTAATCATAGAAATTAGAAGATATTGATTAAAGGATAGGCATTCAGATGGGGTGTATTGCTGCTCTTTGAAGGAAGAGACAGGGCTGTGTGTAAGAACAGCAAGGAGGAATGCAAAGATGCCTGATAAGGGGGGAGATGCTTACCAGAACAAAAGACAAGAATACAAGACTACCAGAGACACTGAGATAATGAGGCGCCTTGGGCCCCCAGGACCAGATAAACCCCGCCTTAGAGCTTGGACTATGACCAGAGGATCAGTGGGCATGCGCAAGGCAGCGAGGTCAGAAGTTCATCTCTGAGGAAGACTGTTCTTCATCTCTGAGACCCCCGAGACGACCACCAGAGACACCTGCGCAGGCGCAAAGGATCGATAAGACAATTAGCATACGAAGCAGAGAGAGGAGGAGCCAAGGAATGAATATGCAGAGGTGCATTGCGAAACTTGATGCATATGTAACATTCTAGAGGTTAAAGGAGAATGGGAGTGAGCGAGGGGCTGCGCATGCCTTTGGGAGCTATCCCGCATTGCGCCCAGCACTGAATAAATCACATACCTACTTTAAAACTCACTTTGTCTCTGAGTTTTAGAGTCTTTCCACGTGTCACCCTAGCTCTTTGTAGAAACAATAGATCAATTGTTTTTTCTTCTTTCCCTGACCCCTTGGAGTCTGTTTTGCCCCTGTGACAGTAATTGGTGAGTGATCTCTCAACGGTCCTTATTTCAACCTTTTGTTTTCTCTCCCCATCCACCAAAGGAAGAGGAATGATAGAGTGGCTTGGTGAGTACCTGACATCCAGCCAAGGTACACTCACCACATTTGCAAAAAAGCACAATTCATGATTTGGTTTTTTCTCTGTACATATAACAGCCTGTCTTGGTTTAAAAGCCAAATGTCTGCCAAGGAAGGCGGGAACCTTCCTAGAATGGAAAAGAAGACCCTTCCTTTGAATTTATTGTAACTCCAAAAATTATGGGGCTTTCAGGCAAAAAAAAAAAGGAGGAAAAAGAATAACAGTTCTTTACTAGAATATATATTAAAAAAGAAGCAGAACAGACCAAACAACAACACAATAACAGAAGTTTCCCACATACCAAGTACTAGGACTCCCCTTTGGTGTAGTTACGACCACAACCAGCAGGGGGCGGTGACAGCTCCAGTGAAGTGAAAGCGGCAGTTATTCACTTGCAGCCGGCAGGGGGTGCTAGCGGGCTCTATCGAGGCAGAAAAAGGGTGCAAGGCTCCAGCCAGCTGGTGCCAGGAAGTAAGGCAGTAAATTGCTCCTATTGCAAACTCACAGTCAGCGTTCAGTCTCAGCACTGCCAAGTAGCAGCTGGCAGAAGCAGGGTAAATCAGGCAGATTCGGTCGTCCGAATAGCGGAGTAGCAAAAGTCCCTGAGCCAAATGCACAACTCCCACAGCACGCGACCACTCTCTCCTTTCTATGCCGCAATTTCTAAAAAAGAAAACCCCAGCGGGAGAGCCAACCCCCCCCCCCCAAAACTCCCCAAAGACTTCACTGGAATGCCAGGGTCATCAGCCACTCTTTTGTTAACTCAATCACCTATTCATCCCCTAGGTGCCATCCCCTTCTTCTCCCAGGGTCTTTTTCAGATGACAGATAGGAAGAAATTCCCTGAAAAACCTAAGCCACAACACAGCCCTAAAGAATTTAGTCTTAGTACTGATTAGTATAATATAAACCAATAAAACACTATTTTATGGTGCAATGTAAACCACGAACAGGAATTTTCAAGTACAAATTTGAACAGAAGAGTGCAAACTTACGGAGGCAGTATCTCTGCAGCCATGAATATTTTCTCCACCAATTCCGAAAGTATGCTGAGTAGATGTGCCAAATTAGTGTTTACATCTTCATTTTTTTCTAATTTCGAAGGATTTAACTAAAACCAAAAGGGAAAAAGACATAAGTTTTGTCTCTTGAATAGAAGTACATATATATTTTGATATTTCACATTGAATACTATTTCAAAATAAATTAAATATTCTACTGCTGTACAAATCTCATACTTGTACAGAACTTACAAATCTGTTTCAAGTGCTAGCCAGAAAGCTAATGTGAAAAAGCAAAGTTTTTAAGTTCTAGTGCACTACTATGCTTTTAACAGCACATTTAACACTATCCGCAAGTACCTACCTTTTTCTAACTATGTATATTTTCATCTTTTAATCCAGTATTCTGAAGACAAAGACCTCCCCTTTCCATAATTAAGTTCAAGTGAAACAGAAGTTAGGAGAGTTGTTTTAGAAATAAAGATAGGATCTAACACAAGCAGTTAATGAAGGGAGTTTAAAAATGAAACTTATTTCAGACATTGACTTCTAGCATATCTGGAGCTTAAAACAAGTTATTTAAGGTAGGCCATTCAGTAACTGCTACAACAGAACATACAACTGCTAAGGAATAAATACATAATTTAAAGAAATTTGAGTTTAAAAGCTTATTTAAAAGTGATGCTATGAACATTGTCCAAGCTCACATTTAGGAAAAAACCTCATAATCAGTTCAGTTCCAGTACTGAAATTATTTCTGAAGGATTAATAAATGCTTCTAAAGCAAATAACCAGTAGATCATAATTTCAACAAATCAAAATTTGAAAAAAACATAGTTCAAGCTATCACCTCACAGGACTGCTTGCTCTCCATTATCTTTAATATACTGTCTTTTAGGGCATGATGAACAAAACGTGTTGCTGTGGCTTTCATATATTGCTCCATAAGTGTACTTGCTAAAGTGGTGGCACGAAACAAAGTAGTAGCTTCATCTGAAAAAAATAAAGTGTAAAGTTGGGAAAATGAGACAACAAAAAGCAGAGGGGAAAAATAATCTGTGTTCACAGTTTGATATATGATGCAATAAAGACAGGAGACAGAAATGAAGACATAGGAGTCATTCCCTCCCCAGAGTTTCAGCTAATGTTAGTGTAATTAGTACAGTACCTTCCATGCTTATTTCCCTGTCATTTAGTGTTCGTAACAATAGTGACTCAAGCTTTTCATGAAGAAATATCTTCAATAAAATGCCAGCCAACAGTGTTCTATCCTGGCCACAAACATGTGATAAGGCATAGACTACATGCATCTCTTTCTGGAGTATGAGCTGAAAGAAAACCAAAACAATGGTCAGAAATTTGTGCTAAAATAACGGTCGTCACAAATACAACTTAGCAACATCTGTGTTATTGAAATTTCTCTCAAACAGAAAGTGAATTTTGACAGAAAAAAAGGAGGAAACAAACTTAATACCTCTTTAAACTCACTGTACTCCTCTTCTGGCATGATCTTCTCCATAGAATATCGTGCTCGAACACGCAAAGATCCTGGCTCAATACCTTTCAGTGGTATATGGGAACTGAGTTGAAACCACTCGTCTGTTGCATGTCCTTTCTGTAATCGGCTTAATTGGCAACGCATAAACACTTTAAGAAAAAAGCATTGTTAAATAAGTTATCTCCGGCAAAACAGTGCTAGCATTGAATAAAAAGAGATTTTTTTTTAGCACGTCACCTTGCTTCAGCAAAAGAGTATTAATAAAAATGATCAAAATTTGTGTCATCAAATATATGGATAGATTACCTCTTAGATGGTTTAACAGATCCCTGAAAACTGAAGTTGAAATATAAAGCATGCTGTAAATAATGCATACCCAGAGATATTTAAAAAGTTTTCTTTTTAATGCCCAAACAGGGGAAAAAGCCCCTCTGCTCCCTCATCTACCTATCAAACCTAGGCAGCAATCAGAAAATTATAACAGGTAAAATGATTAGAATTCACTGTCCTCTTTTGAAGCCCTGGGTTCATATCTCTATCAGATCTGCTCTTGAACCTCTTTGTTACCATTTTTAGTATTTATTTTTAGCTTTACTACATCTTTCTCAAATATTGTCAGATGTATTTCTTTAATACTTTGAAACTCCCAAGTTTAAGGCTGTAACATTTTATGCAAAACATATAAAAAGTCCTTCCCAGCCAGGTTACTGCCCAAATAATGACAAGTCATCCACATATGACAAAAACATTAATTCACTTTTTTTGGTGGTGTTGGTACCTTAAAATTACTAAGTAATGACCTTCACCAGCCTATTTAACCGTAATAGAAAGTCTGATCTGACAGCTGATTAGTAAGCTGCAGTAATCAGACCACTGACCATTCCAAATTAAGCATGTGCACTCCTGAACAGATTGTCTGGAACTTCTAAGCAAACACTCTTTTTCTGCATCTCTTGACAAAATCTACTTTTAACCAAGTCCCTCACATTTAATCAAAACAACTCCCCAAACAAAAAAAAAACCACAACAATCATCCCCCAAAAATCAAAACAATCAAAAATACTATCACACACTTCTTTTTCACTTTTCTGCAAAACCTTTGAACAGTTCTAGCAGACTTTCCACTACCCCAGTTCTGCAGTATGTTGGGTCATCATTTGCATAATCAGATAATGGAACAGAATGACATCATATTTCTAATATAGATTTAATATCTCATATTCTTTGGAGTTGATGAATTGATAAGGTAACACATTTAAGTCAGTCAGGTAGGGGATAAACCAATTCATCATCATCTGCTACTTATCACAAGTACGGACTGGACTGTCTTTAGACCAGATAATCAATTGACTTTCCCAAAATATTTCTTCTGAGCAAAGCGCTCACATCCTCAACTGAGTAACGTGGTTTCTTCTTTTGCTTGTGCATATAAGGCATGTATCTCATTGACAGGAACAGTTAGATACAGGATTCAGAATAACCTGATTGAAAGGAATGAGGGATTTGTCTTTACAAACAAACAGTAGGTCTGCTGATAAAATTGGACACTGAGAGATTAAAGAAACAATGGGAAGAACCGTAAATTCCATAGGAATTCCACTGATTGACACAAGGAAAAGAAAAAAAAAAGGGGGGTATACATTAGAATGGGGTCTTAGGTATAAGGTGTTTTGGGACGTCTGTACCTCTCAAGTACCTCAGCCAATGAGAAAAGAGAGACGGAAATGCAACCAGGAAATTAGGATAAAAAGGAGGCTGCATCCTGTAAAAATTTGAGAGACCCCATGGGAAATGCCCATGACCTTTCCCTTTATTCGAATAAAGTTACAGTACTTCTCTGTCTCCTTTTTGGACATGTTATAAATGCATATTATAAAGTTGGCTTTTTGCAAATATTAAAATGAATACTATATGTATAATTGTACTGTATTATGTTTTATTAATGAGTTTAGAAAGGTGATGAATGTATTTTATAATTGTGACATAGTGTTAACAGTAAAAAGACTAGATTTTTTTTTCTCTTTGTAATATCTAAACTGACCAAACCAGAAGATACAGAGAGAGAATCCTCCTACATTCCTGAATTGATTAAGATCTAGACAGCGGTGAAACAAAGGCTACAAGAGAGAGTTCATTGATCTTCTGGTATCAGAAAAACTACCAGTCACCAACTAGGACTTTTATCTCATAAAATGCTAATTTAGTACAATAGGGCAAGTTTCGAAGGAAGGGGGGCCAAAAACCAAAAGGACATCTGGACTCAAAAGAATGTTTGAAAAAATGCATATGTAAAAGGTTAATCCTTAAAAACAAGGATTTTGAAGGAGTGATTGTGCTTTCTGGTGAGGCGCCCCAGCTGGAACTGTTGTTTTTCTGTCTCCTAATTGTCTATTTTTATTTTTTATTAAACTTATAAATTTTTCTAAGATAGTGGAATTCGTTTTTCATGGACATAAATCTCTGGTGTTTGTGGATTAATTTTCCTGACACTGATGATTTCATTTTTCCCATGGTTATACAGTAGCACTTCCTAGTGATAATATAAATATTATAATCTTATTTTGATCTTAAAAGATTGAAACAGAAATATCAACATATGGACTGCAGAATACTTGTTATAATTTATATTCAAAAACTTTAAGGAACACTTTCTGCTACTTAGAAAAGTATACTGAACTATTAGGCTATGTTCAATAAGAGACTGCCATTAGTTGAGAATTTAAAGATGTTTAAACTTTGCAGTCTAGCACATTAAGATAGAATAACAAAAATACAGAAAAAAACCCCAAAAGTTGATCCATTCTTTGCAAGCACAGTCAAAAACTATATACAACAACCTTGAACCAAGAATGTTTTACGTTATGAACATTAGCAAAAATAAAAGATAAAACTGAGGTTTCTTAATGGTTTGTTTGCAAATTTAACTTAGGGATTAATATTTAGTAACAAGTTTGTATTTTGATGATTAATAACTGTAATCTGGAAATCAAACTTCAAATGGTTAAAACTCAGGGTTTTTTCAGAATGGAAATGAATTTAAGTTTACAGTGAAGCCTTTGTGAAGCCTTTGTTGAACCCAACCAGAACCAACCAACCAAACCCCCTAAAACCACTAACTGATTCAGAATAAAAGCTTATCTAAATGTTGACGAAGAATAAATTGCTCAATAATGGACATATTAAATGCTGGCTTTCCCACCCACAGCTTACTCATATGTTAGCACAATCCATTTACAAGGCAGTGAGGAGCTGTTAAGGACTTGAACCTCTTACACTAAGTTCTTCAAAGAAGGGGCTGCCAACGTCTTATTTTTGGTACCTAGTGTTGGTAGACAATATGTTGTTACTACCATTAACAAGTACCTGATAGGCTCCATAGTTTCTCTCCCTTGTTCAAAGTCCACCCATGTCAATGTAAGAGTGCTTACATACACTACTTAATATGTTTAGCACATATTTCATGAAGAATATGAGGGAAGGAGCCAAGTACATAACCTGCTGTAGTAGGCTTATTTCCCAGTGCCACAGAAGTGATACATGTGTATCACAGTGACTTTTTTTGTCCTCTAGCTCCATATTCTCAAATAACTTCAAAACCAAGTTATGGGACTACTGCAAATACAAACTGGCTGAAAGGAGAGACAAAGGCAATGTGCGCTTGCAGCCCAGAAAGCCAACTGCATCCTGGGCTGCACCAAAAGTAGCATGGGCAGCAGGTCAAGGGAGGTGATTCTCCCACTCTGCTCTCGTGAGACTCCACACATAGTACTGTGTTCAGGTCTAGGGCCCCAAGCATAAGAAGGAAGTGAACCTGCTTGAGCGAGTCCAGAGGAGAGCCACCAAGATGATCAGGGGGCTGGAGCAGCTCCTCTATGAGGAAAGGTTGAGAGAGTTGGGGTTGCTTGACCTAGAGAAGGCTGTGGAAAGACCTTATAGCAGCCTTCCAGTACTTTAAGGGAGCCTACGGGAATAATGAGGAGGGACTTTATCAGGAATTGTAGTGATAGGACAAGGGGTAATAGCTTTAAACTGAGAGTGGGTTCGGATTAGATATTGGGAATAAATTCTTTACTGTGAGGGTGGTGAGGCACTGAAACAGGTTGCCCAGAGAAGCTGTGGCTGCTCCATCCCTGAAAGTGTTCAAGGCCAGGTTGGACGGGGCTTGGAGCAACCTGGTCTAGTGGAAGGTGCCCCTGCCCATGACAGCAGGTTGGAACTAGATAATCTTTAAAGTCCCAAGCCAAGCCATTCTATGATTCTATGACATAGCCAGGACAGCTGACCCAACCTGACCACAATACATGGTGGTGTGCTCAGCAATACTAAGAAGAATACTAAGCTAAGAAAAAAAAGGGAGGGGGGAGGGATTCATTATTAAGGCATTTGTCTTCCAAAGGAACCACTATGCATAGAGGCCCTACTTCCCAGCAAGTGTCTGGACATCACTTGTTGATGGGAAGTAGAGAATATTTTTTTCTTTTGCTTCCATGTGCAGCCTTTGTTTTTCTTTGTTAAACTGACTCTATCTTGACCCATGAGTTTTTCACCCTATTTTTCTCCTCCCGTCCCCCTGAGGAGGGGGAGTGAGAGAGCCGCTTGGTGGGCACCTGGCAGCCAGACAAGGTAAACTCACTACAAATATTGAAAAAATATAGTCCTCACATTACTCCTTCTTCAGAGCAATCCACTTTTAAAAACTGTGGCTACAAAGGAGAAATGTTCAGGAAGGTAATCAACCCCTTTTCTTGCTTTTGGAGGTTTGGGCAACATTGCACACAGACAAGTTGGATATGGTCTCTTTTAGCTCAGTTTTTCTCACCATATACTTAAAATATTTAATAGACATGGGGATGTAGGCAGAGATGCTTGTTAATTCAAGTTGATATGGTCTAATTCTTATCCCAAAATGAAAGGACTGATAGGTTTTGCTCTAAAAGTCTACCTAAACATGATCAAAACATTGCCAGTCTTCTTGACCTAGGTAAGAACAAGATCTATAACCTTCCACCAGTTGGATACATCTAAAAGTAGCACAATCTCCTTAATCTGGACAAAGAGAAGGAAACTACAAAAACACTTTAAAAGAAGTTACTGGTGTATCCCATTCATTAATTATCCTTTGGAAGGGTCTTTTACTAACCAAAGCTTTGGCCAAGATAAAGAATTTTCTAGCTCAAATGCATAGAACCATGCAATGACAAGGTCACAACTGCAATCAGAAAGTCCTTTTGTCTGTCAAATGAAATGCATCTTTTTTCCTTCTGCTATGCAGAAAATTTTGTAGTTAAAGGAAAGGGCAACAGTTTTGAAATTGAATTAGGTTTGGCAAGAGCATTCATTCTTCAAAGTAATTCTTCTACTTTTGTCAAAGTTTCCCTACAAATCTCTTCTCTGAGAGGAAAAAAAGAGAAATAAATTGACATGGAGGCAAACATAACGGGCCAGTAACACAATACCATGCAAGTCAAAACCAACAGCAACAGATTATCAGTACTGTGCTAGGCTTTGGGACAGGTCTGAACACAACGGAAAAGTACTTGGAACAACTGTTGGGCAACAGGGTGTCTGCTCTGCAGGCAACAGAGAGGAGGCAACGGGATGAAGTTACAAGACAATTATGGTGGGAAACAAAATACCTTGAAAGCCAAAAAATCACATTGTGTGGCTCAGAATTCAAGTGTGGGTTTTTTGGGGAGAGTTCATTTTGGTGGGTTGGGTTTGAGGTTTTTTGTTTAGTTTTGTTTTTTGAAAGCTGATAAGTCTTACCATCTTGTTAGTAGTTTTCTGGAATAGAAAAATATAAACAAAACAGCTGAAGAAGCTGTGTAAATAAAAGGAGGAAAGTACAATCTTGGAAACACAAATGAGATAGAATGGGGGGAAGAACAAGATGCTACAAGGACTGAGGCAAATTTTGTTCTACAGACTGTCAAATTGGAGGTTTTTTTAATTTATTTTCAAGTGAGGAAAGTACTACTGTTTCTCCCTCTTTCTCACTGAAAGCAACAAAAAACCCTGAGAAGGACAAAAGTAACTCCACACAGTTGAGCTAAAAAAAAAATTAAAGAAATCAACTTAATGAAACTTAACATTTTATGAAGGAGATTAATTCTGACAGCTTCTCTTTTTTTGGTAAGTATGGTCACAGCATAAAACAATTGGTATACTGGAATAGAGGTAGAAAAGCCATCAGATATATAGTATTGGATTACTGTGCATTTTACTACTAAAAACATGCAGGTTCTCACTGTAAAAACATTAATGTAAAATCCATAACAAACATCTAAACCATACCAATACAGCTGTATGATAGTCACAGAATATACTTAATTCTCTTGTGACAATGTTTGACAAGAGCAATGAAATTCTATCCATTGTTAAAGTATGTATGCATCCTTTACAGAAAAATACTTACATATATCTGGATCTTTACTTTTCTTTGTTTTGTTACTAAGACTTATCTCAAATCTATTAATATCAGATGAAAGATCGCTGGGGAAAAAGACAAAAAGCCCCAATTAATACTATATTTGGTCAACATTTAAATTTATTCTAAAGTTATTTCAATCCTGAGTTATCATGACCAGCCAAAGACAATCATATTAACAAAGATACTTAGATTCATACATAAAATTCCATCCATGCATTTGTGGATCTTATATAACCATGCATACAGTATTTTTAAAAAGCAAATACAAAACAGTACAGTGCAAAGAATCTTAAATGCAATGCAACTTTCAAGTGAAATTCAGTAATTCAAAAAGATTAATACTTACTCAAAGACAAATTCCTCTGACCATACAGGGTTCTGACCTTCCCTGATGTGTGTTTTTGCTACCTGGACACTGTTCAGGTAGATGTTACAATATGGATTAGTAAAATGTTTTACTGGGAGTGTATGAGCTTCTTCTACATTCAAGATAAGACTGCTGACCTAAAGAAAATACACAAAGTTTATTTATTTATTTAAGAAAGAATGGGATTCCCCCCCCTCCATGTGGAGGCTTAATATTAAGGAATAAATATTAAATACAAAATATAATTTCCTAATAGAAAGAGCAGAGAAGAGGAATAATGAAAGAAGTTTTTAAGAGGCACCATAGACAAAGTAAGAGCAACAACTTGAAAATAAACCTCCAGCACCATAGCTTTACCTCATTTTTATTTTAAAACCATCAATATAAGATTTGCAATTACTAACTTTTCTACACATAGAAAATTCTGCTGAAGATAAAGACTTGTACCTTAAGTAAGAACCATGGACAAATCCAAACACAATGCTGCATTTCGTGCTGTCCTAACAGATTAGGCTCAATTGGAGCCAGCAGCGAGCTCTGGCAGCCAAGAGGGCAAACCACATCATTGGGTGCATCAAACACAGCATAACCAGCCAGTCAAAAGGGATGATTATCCTGCTGTATTTAGCATTGGAGTGGCCTCACCTTAAGTACTGTGTGCAGTTCTGGGCCCCACCATTTAAGAAGGATGTGAAGGTCCTTGAATGTCTCTAGAGAAGGGCAACAAAGCTGGTGAAGGAGTTGGAATGAATATCCTATGAGAGTGGCTGAGGACACTGGGTTTGTCGAGTTTGGAGGAAAGGAGGCTGAGGGGTGACCTCATTGTTCTCTACATACAGCTTCCTGAGGAAGGGAAGTGGAGAGGGAGGTGCTGAGCTCTTCTCCCTGGTATCCACTGACAGGATATGTGGGAATGGTTCAAAGCTGCACCAGGGGAGGTTTAGATGACATTAGGAAGCATTTCTTTACCCAGAGTGTGGTCAAACAGTGGAACAGGCTTTTCCCAGAGAGGTGGTTGATGTCCCAAACCCATGAGTGTTTAAGAGGTACTTGGATGATGCCCTTACTTAATACTATGCTTTAACTTTTGGTCAGCCCTGAATTGATCAGGGTGTTGGACTAGGTGATTGTTGCATGTCCCTCATGGGAATAGACAAGACAGAGAGTAAGACAGACTTAATTAGCATGGCTGGTTTGATAACCAGGATGCCATGGCAGGAACAAACAGAACTCTGAGATTACAGAAGATGGAATTAAACCTGCTTATGGGAAGAGGAGAGATTCAATCAACCCCCTACGAGAAAGATGTTGTAAAATGCATAAGTTGTTTGTATGATCTTTTAACCTAATTATTGTAGTGGAAATTATTAACCTTCCTGAAATGGTATATAAGCTTTTGGAAAACCTGAGGAAAATCGAATTCTGATCACCGAATCAGTCTTCCCGTCTCTCCATCAATCGTCAATAATTGATGCCCCGTGTGTACGGAGAACGACGGGCTAACTGACGGCAATTGATGACACCCCTGGAACTGATTGTGACGGTGAGAGAACTGCGTTTGGGCCCACAATCACCTGTAAGCTGAGATGTGACAGGTGAGCCAGGGGAACTAAAAGTATGGGACAGGGAATGTCGGCCGAGAGAGACGTCTATGAAACCATGCTACGCCTCCTGAGCAAGCATGGATCCCCCATCCTTAAGCGGGACCTTAAGTCGCTCCTACAATGGGTGTCACGCATGTTCCCCGATACCACCCCTTCTTCTATTTTTACTCTCCGCTACTGGGACAAGGTCGACATAAAATTCTACGACCTGGCTATGCTGCCTGGCCACGAGTCAGAGCTACGTTTGCTCCCTGCTTGGAGGGCGGTCATGGATGCAATTAAAAGAGAGGAGGGAGGTGAGGTAACCTGTGAGGCAACCGCGGAGACAGCCCCTGCAGCCGTGCTAAACCCAGATCTGCCCAGTTCCCACTCCCCATCCTTTGTCCGCACCCCCTCCCTGACGAAATACAGGGACAGAGCGCAGACCCCACCTGTAGCCTTGCCGCTATCCCACCAGCGATCCCAGAGCCACCGAACATTAATGGATTATGCGGACACAGACTCTAGTAGTGACGGAGAGTCTTTCAACCCTGACCCTGAAAAAGATCTGGACCTATTCCCTACAAATATGCATAACAATTGGTTACGGATATAAAAGAAAGCCCTTAAGGACAGAGACACTGATACTGCAGCAGAAATCTTTGTAGCCCCTGTGTGACTTGGCCCAAGGGGAGGGAATCCACAATGGGAGCCCTTGGGCCACTCAGAAATTAAGGAACTGGACCGTACCGCAGCAGAATATGGTCTGGGGTCCCCTTACTTCAGTAATTTACTAGGAGCAACTTTCACTACTCACCTCATGACTCCTCATGATGTTAAATTCTTGGCAAACCTTTTGCTCACCCCAATGCAATATGCAATATTCATGGCACAATGGAAAAAAAGACTGGAGAACCTAATAATAACATATGCACGGCACGCAACCCAAGCCCTGGCTGCCTTAACTATTGACCATTTGGCGGGGGACGGGGCACATACCCGTCCTAATGGCCAGGCTCCCTTACAGAGGGAAGCCCTGAAGGGGATCACTGAGGCAGCTCGGTATGCGTTTTTCAAGGCACCTGAGCCCAAAACCCCGCAACAATCCTTCATAAATATTAAACAGGCTCCACAAGAACCCTATATGCAGTTTGTGGACAGATTAAAACAAACACCGGAAAGACAAATTGATAATGATCAAGCCAGGGAGGTTGTGCTACTCAAACTGGCTGTTGAAAATGCTAATGATGACTGTAAACGCCTCTTGAAAACCCTGCCCCCAGAACCTGAGCCCACACTGCTTCAAATGACTGAAGCTTGCAATTGCCTGAGGACATAGCAACACACAACAGCAGTAACTTACCAAGCCATGGGGCATGGCATAGCTGATGCTTTTACTGCTTTGAAAATAATACCCGGAAAGCAGTTGGTTTGTTTTGGCTGCAGGGAGCCCGGGGACATTAAAAAAGACTGCCAAATGCACAAAAACCAAAGACACCGAGTGTATGCCTCGCTGCCAGAAAGGTCTGCACTTTGCTAATTCCTGTCGCTCTAAATTTCACAAAAATGGCCAGCCTTTGCAGGGAAAGTCATCTTGCAGCACAGGATGGCGACGTGTGAAGACACAAGTCCCACAGCCTACCCAGCCACAGCTGCCAGAGCCAACCTTCAGCTTCCAGCCAGCCCTGCCCCCACCACCCAGACCATCGCAGAACTATGTGCAGCCACTGCAGGAAGCACCGGGTTGGACGAATCAACCAGTGTTATAAATGCATATTATAAAGTTGGCTTTTCGCAAATATTAAAATGAATACTATATGTATAATTGTACTGTATTATCTTTTATTAATAGAGTTTAGAAAGGTGATAAATGCATATTTTCTGATTGTAACATAGTGTTAACAGTAAAAAGACTAGGTTTTTTTCTCTTTGTAATATCTAAACTGACCAAACCAGAAGATATGGAGAGAGAATCCTCCTACATTCCTGAATTGATTAAGATCTAGACAGTGGTGAAACAAAAGCTACAAGAAGGAATTCATTGATCTTCTGGTATCAGAAAGACTACCAGGCGCCAACAAGGACTTTATCTAATAAAACGTTAATTTGGTACAATGCGGCAAGTTTCGAAGGAAGGGGGGGCCAAAAACCAAGGGAACATCTGGACTCAAAAGGAATGTTTGAAAAATGCACATATAAAAGTTTAATCCTTAAAAACAAGGATTTTGAAGGAGTGAGTGTGCTTTCTGGTGAGGCACCCTCGGCCGAGATACTTTTACTTTTCTGTCTCCTAATTGTCTATTTTTATTTTTTATTAAACTTATAAATTTTTCTAAGAAAGTGAACATCATTTTTCACAGTGTGATATATGATAAATTCATGCTTAAAAGTGAGGTTTCCAAAATTGTAGAAATCCTCAGGCAGCTGGAAAGAAACTAATTTGCAACTGTAAGAACACAGGCAAGCAACAGGGTGGACTCCAAATTTGCAACAAAAAAAGAGTGGCTCAGTCAGAGATGGACCATCTACCAGGACGAGCCAGACTACTCCCTCGGTGATTGATACCTCATATGGATCTGAGATAAAGAAATCGGCAATATCAAGTGTGAACATCCCAATGCCTAGTTCTCAGAAATCGAATCAAACCCTCAGTCCTGCCCAGAAAACAGTTTCGAAAACCAGCAACAAGAAAAGAAAATACATGAATATGCGTATTGAGCAAAAGCGAACAGAGACTTTGCCTTGAGGGAAAAAAAATGTATAAAAACTGTCCCACAGAACACTGAAATTGTGAACAGGAGGAGTTCGGTGCGATAGAGGCCGACTGTGTTCACCCAACATCGATTCTCGGGATCAAAGTTGTTTCTTTTATTGTGGCTGTCCGATATCGCTTTTCATGGCGAAATAAAATTGCTTTCTATTAAATTGGCTACGTTATTTATATCAGCTGGTGACCCCGACGTGATACAATTTTGGGGTCCATGGGACCCTCCCCTTTGTTCAGGAGGCGCCCCCGCTGATTTTAGCGGCCTGACGGGGTGGGGAAACCCCGTGGAACCGATTGTATCTCGAACAAATTTAGGCCAGAGCTACAGTAAAAGATGGGGATACGGGTTCAGAGCTCTCGGAGAACTCAGGGAAGATCCAGGAAAGGGGGGTCTTCAGAAGCCGCGGCAGTTTTTCACTCATAAAATTCTACGTGTGCAAAGAGCCCACGCAAGAAAAAGAACTGTAAGTATTGCGTGGTTGAGTGGGAGTGATTGGGCGAGTGAATGAGACGTGAAATTATCACGGGGCGAGTGTGAACCCTGTGGTCGCAGTTCCATCCTCCCACGAGGGAAATGGTCAGCCAGAGGGGAAGCAAACTTAACCTGATAAACTCATTTTACGCATAAAACCCTAAAACTCAGGGAGTTTGGGGAACCGATCATGGAAAGCTAAAATGGAAGGTACGTTCTCTGGAGTTCGGGAACTGGTAAACCTTTTAGCTAAGGACTTGGTAAGTCCGAGGAAAAAGGAGGAAAAATAGAGAGCTCATTGCCAGCCAAAAACCCACAGATCAGTTCGCTGCAGGGTGAGTAGTCTGGTAATACTGACCAGAATTAGTTATAGTGAAGTACCGGTAGAAATTTGGAATTTTTTTGTGTGTGTGATTAAAGAAGACCCAGCACAGAATCCCAAAAGGTAAGTGAATTCCTAAAAACCTTGGGAAAAATGGGACAAAGACAAAGCAAACTTCAGAAAAAACCAAAAAAACAGAAAAAACCCATGTTAGAGAAAGAAAGGGGTGTACCCGAAATCCCACGAGATAGCTCATTGGGGTGGATGTTAGAACATTGGAAAGAGTGTCCCAGAAGGAGAAAGTCTAAGGAGGAAATTATTCATTATTGCATAGAAGTTTGAAGAGGGGGCAAAAGTTAGATTATTTACAGTAAAGACCAGAAAAGTTACAGAAGAACCAAAAGCATCTAAAGGTTTTTGCTAGGCACTTAAAGTTTTATGAGTAAATATTAACAGGTGACCTAAGAAAGAGGAGTACCTTATATTAACAGGTGACCTAAGAAAGAGGAGTACCTTATTTTTATGTTGTTTTGTTGTAAAAGAAGGTAAATGAATGAATATAGGAGTTTTTTTTGTTGTTGTTGTCTTAGTGTAAGCAAGTGTGTAGCTAAGAGGTGTACTTGTCATAGAGTTTGTGTTATTATATTGTGTTGTCAGAAAGGGGAGTTTCCTGTGCTGTGAGAGTAGGGCAAGCAGATGATGTTCAAACTATCAGAGGGATCAGTTGAAGTAGAGAGGCAGAACAAGAAGATTCCTAGGGAAATACAAAAGAGGATGAGTTAAGATCCTGAGGAAGAGGGAAAGGGGGGGGCTAGGCGCAGCCCCTGCCCGTACTGCTGTGCAGCTGAGTATCACAGCTGCACGGTCGCTGCCTGCGGCTCTGCCGGCGCCTGTCAGGGTGCCTGCTGTGCCTCCTGCTTTAGTTCGGGCTGTGTTGGGGCCCCTGCTTGTGTCTTTGTCGGGCAACCCATCCCCTACCCTGTATGAGCGGGCACTGCCGCTTGCCCAGGCACTGCTCGCAGCTGCACCATAGTCTGCCTCTGCGGTCCCACTGCCACCCGTGCTCCCGTTCGCCCCAGTCCCCGCCCCAGCTCCAGCGTCGCTGGGGGGCCTGTCTCACCCAGTCTCGGTTGCTCTGCCCTTGGCGTTTGTGCTAGGTTTCCCCGCAACCCTGCTCATGTTGCAGCAGAGGGCTGCCTCGTTTCTGCAGTGAGAGACGCTGCAGCTGCCCTGCAGATTTAGGAGTTCCATCTGTTCCGAATGCAGAGTCTGTGGCAGGGCTGCCAGATGCCCCACAGGCTGCCTGGCTTTCGCCAGGAGACCCCTGTCCACACCCTAGAGGCAGTCCCAAGCCCCTTTTGCACCCCATATTCCTAAAAGACTTAGCTTAGGAGTCCCCGATTTTCCCCTCCCTGCCTTAGAAAAATCAATCCATAAAATAAATTCTGCTCTTATACCTGCAATTAATGACCTTCTTTTTGACACAAGAAGGCTAGCTAGAATCCAAAAATGCCTCGATTTAAGTTTTGAAGACAAAAAAGAGAGAAATGTGTTGATAAGTTGTAAAAATGTCTTACAAAGAGAAAAAGTTTAGAATGTGCCTCTAGGTAGTTTAAAGCGCTTGCTGATTGAAAAGAGTACACTTTTTTTAAAAAAAAAAAAAAAGGTTTTAAGGAAGAAAAAAAATAATTAATATTTTAGGGCAGTTTTGCAGATTAGTAAGGGGTTCATTTTTAAATTTACTCACCTGATTTGGAATTACGGACAACTGCTGCTCAAAATCCAGCTCAATTTCTGTTGGGTGAAGCATTAGAGGAGCCTACTCATAGTTGTGCAGAAGTAGTGGAACTTCAGACAAAGATAAGGCTGGATTTAGAAGAGGAAGAATTAGAAGAAGGAGAAAAATGGTTTGTGGATGGGTCAGCAAGGGTTATAGAAGAGAAAAGAAAGTCTGGATATGCAATAGTGGATGGTAAGTCAAGAAAAGTGGTGGAGTCAGGGCCTCTAAATGCTAGTTGGTCAGCTCAGGCTTGTAAATTATATGCAGTGCTGCGGGCACTTAAAAGACTGAAAGAGAAGAAAGGGACAATATCCACAGATTCGAAATATGCATTCAGAGTAGCTCATACCTTTGGAAAAATTTAGAAAGAAAGGAGTCTAATTAGCACTCGTGGACAAGGGTTAGTTCATGGGGAAATAATAAAACAAATTTTGGAGGCTATTAGAAAACCCAAGGAAATTTCCATCGTACATGTAAAAGGACACCAGGTAGGAATGCAGTTTCAAACTAGAGGGAATAATTTGGCAGATAGGGAAGCCAAAAAAGCAGCATTACTGATGGTAAGTACACTTGAGGTTGAGAAGGATGAGGCCCAGGAATATCCCCCGTCCCCTTCCCAAAAAAAGATTGAAGGGTATGAGAAAATAGGAGGAAGACTGAAAGAAGGTAGATGGAAATTACCAGATGGGAGGGAGCTACTATCTAAAGATTATACTAGAAAAATCCTAAAAAGACTTCACCAGCAGACTCACTGGGGGGCACAAGCCCTTGCAGAGCAGTTTCTGAAATTCTTCAAGTGCAAAGGAATTTATGAATTAACAAAACAGGAGGTGCAAGAGTGTATGATATGCCAGAGGATTAATTGGGCCAGATCAAGACAAACAGCCTTGAGAGGGCACCCACTAGCCTATCACCCCTTTGAAAGGATCCAAATAAATTTTACCAAATTACCTTAGGTAAGAAGGTATAGATACCTATTGGTAATAGATAAATTGACCCATTGGGTAGAGGCATTTCCAAGTGCTAGGGCTACAGCCCAGACAGTGTCCAAAATATTATTAAAAGAAATTGTTCCCCGATATAGAATAGTAGATCATACAGACTCAGATCAAGGGACTCATTTCACTTCAAAAATCATCAAACAACTAGCAGATGCTTTAGAGATTCGGTGGCAATACCATACTCCATGGCACCCACAGAGCTCAGGACAAGTAGAAAGGATGAATCAGACATTAAAGGCACAACTATCAAAGTTAATGTTAGAAACAAAAATGTCTTAGGTAAAGTGTCTCCCTCTAGCTCTATTAAACATCAAGACTATGCCTCACTCTGAGACTGGACTGTCACCATTTGAGATGCTGTATGGAATGCCTTATGAACACGGGATGCTGGTGGGACACCCCAGAATAGAAGATGGCCAAATTCAACCCTACTTAATAGCCATAAATAAGAACCTACAGGACTTGCGAAAGCATGGACTGATAACTCAGAGCACTCCCTTGGGGTTTGCTATACATAAAATACAACCTGGAGATGAGGTATTAATCAAAACCTGGAGGGATATCCCACTGACACCTCACTGGGAAGGTCCTTTTCTTGTCCTTCTCACCACAGATACAGCTATCAGAACAGCAGAAAAAGGCTGGACTCATGCATCACGAGTGAAAAAGATTGGACATCGGGAAGATACACCAGAGTGGAAAGTGTCCTCTTCTCCAAGAGACTTAAAATTACAGCGTCACTGTAAATGACCGAGGGGGATCAGAGAAGTTGTCTAGAACCAGATTGTGAATGTTTTCCATTTATTCATTTTAAATGTGTCTATTGTAAACAAATTTGGGTCATACACTGCAGAGGAGGATATAGGCCCAAGGGCTTATGTACCAAGTGCCTGGAAGAAGAGCAGAAGCTGACTAGCCGTGTCTTAGTGCTCGCTACTAATTTGGGTTTGGTGGAGTTAGATTCTCCAGAGTAGTATTTGATATATAAAAAGAGAATAGGGGGAAAATTAGATGCAAAGGCACACGTCCTTGCAGTTGAGTGCCGAAGGACAAACAAAGTACCCTGCAGGGCTGACACAGTCAAATTATCGAAGCGAGGCATTTTCAAAAGAAGGTTTGCAGTTCGAACCAGTAACGGAACCCCTGAAAAATACCCCTGCTGCCGAGAAGATGGTTTACCTTGCCGCTGGCTGCTACCCCGTGGTCAAAGGCAAAGGCAGAGGAGCACACCTGTGGGGAATCCTGATGGTCCTGAGCCTAGTCGTGTGCCAGACGGCTGTGTTGCACCCAGAGGATCAGTCTAGGTGGAGCCCCACAATCGAATGTGAGCAAGGCTTGCAGACAGTCCTGGAGGGGCAAGTGGCCACGAAAATTATGGCACACCAAGCCCAGTATGACTGTCAGCGAGGTAAAGAGAATGGGTACTGTACCTTCAATGGCACCAGATATAAAATGTGTGAATTAGAAGAGGGGGTGGTATGCCACAACCCAAGAGCGATATCTAAGGATGGGCAGTCAAAAGTTATATCCACCAAGAAGTAAACATCCACCCATGCAGTATACAAACGAGAAACTGGGTGGATGCCAACTATTCCAACCTGTAACCAATGCAATCGGACTGTGTAGATAGAAGGTAAAATTAAATCAACCTTTGTGGCATACTTTCAAGTTAACAAATTGTGTTATGATAGCAGTCAGCTAGAAATGTGTGTAATAAGTGGAAGAACTTACCGAGTAGGAAAGAACCTGAAACATAATAGAAAATCCTCACTAAGCAATGAACCTATAATACTTGATCTCCTCAAAGATGATGATGACAAAATATGCTTGCAATTTGATAAAACTTTCTGCTTTTCAAAGAATGAAGAAGGGCTAGATCCAGAAAACAAGATGAAACAGATAACTCAAAAATTAAAAAGACAGAAGTCAGAAGCAAGGAAGAGAACGGTGGAACAAGAGAGGTTAAAGACTCTAAGTGAACACTATAAACAATTAGAAAAGCAGTATAATGACTGGGGTTTACCTGCTTCTAACCAGAATCTATTTATAGATTTAATGCAAGAGATTGCCACAAAACTGGGTCTGTCTAATTGTTGGATTTGTGGAAGACTTAAGTCAGCTGAAAAATGGCCATGGAAAGGTCAGAGTTTAACTCCAGAGCAACTCTTAAAATGGGATAATACCCAAATCTCAAAAACAATGCAGAGACCTGAAGAATGGATTTTGAATCAAAGAGTAATTGGAACCATTTGTATTAACAAAGAAGAGAGAATATAATGAGCTAGTAGGATATACTCCTTGTATATCCACTCTAGCAGTAAATTCAAACAATAAAACCAAGATTTGGCAACCAGAACCCCCAGCCGGATATTAGAGCCAGGGGAAAGGAAATGGCTGTGAGTGGTTTGATTCAATTGAGTTATGTTGGCATAAAAGCTATGGAGCTAATCCTTACCAACCTTTGGACAGTCTGAGGGATTACTGGAAGAAGCCAAGAAATGTAAACATGAGATGGAAAGCACCAGATAGAATATATTGGATATGTAGAAAAAAGGCCTATAGTGAATTACCCCCCAAGTAGAAAGGATCCTGTACACTGGGGATGATTCAATCCTTCTTCTTCACATTACCCAGGTCTGAAAGCAATTTATTGGGTGCTCCTTTGTATGAAACTTTGAGTAGAAAAAAAAGGGAATTAAAGAAAGAGCTTCCTATAGCAAGTGGAAGCCAAAAATGGAGAAAAGAAGAATAGCCTACAGAAAGAATAATTGCATATTATGGCCCAGCAACCTGGGCCCATAATGGAAGCTGGCGTTATAGGACCCCTATCTACCTAGTGAATAGGTTAATAAGACTTCAAGCTGTGGTAGAAATTGTCTCAAACCACACCTCGGATGCTCTAAAGTTATTGGCCAGACAACACTCTCAAATGTGGGCTTTTGTGTACCAAAATCGTATAGCCTTAGATTACCTGTTGGCAGAGGAAGGAGAGGTTTGTGGAAAGTTCAATGAGTCTGAATGCTGTATAGAAATAGATGACTATGGGGAGACCATTAGGGGCCTGGCAGCTGAAATTAAAAAGGTAGCCCATGTACCTGTCCAAAAATGGAATTCTATCCTCCAGACCTCATGGTGGGATCAGTTGTTTGGACAAGGAGCCTGGTGGAAAAAGGTAGTATTCTTCATATTATGTTCCATAGCTGGGGTAATATTTTTACCCTGCTTAAAACCATGTTTTATTCAATTAATACATTCTGTAGTACAAGGCATGCAAATCTCAGCCCTGCCCACAGATCCAGAGCTTGCTACCAAAAAATCTGGTCAGATCTCTAAAGTATCCAGAATAATGAACTTGGGAGAAAGGGAAGAGACAAGTAGAGCTGCAGAGGCTTTAGCTAAGTTTGAAGAAAAGGTAAAGGAAAAAACCATTGTCTATCAGAAATACTGTGAAATATCACAAGAGGAGTAGGATGACTATAATAAGTTTGAAGATGAATGGTAAATAGAAACTGATACCACTCTCAAGTACACGAAGTACCATTGGTATAAGGAGAATTTAGTAGAATTAGAAGAATTAGGTTATAGAAATTAGAATAGTTACTTAGAATAGTCTAGTTTGTTAAGGACATTTTGCTCATGCATCAATGTAAGGGTAAAAACGAAAAATTAAGGGCTGGTAATAAACAAATTAAAGGTTAAAAAGCACAAATTAATGTGTTCATGTAAAAGGGGACGGACTTAAAAGTGAGGTTTCCAAAATTGTAGAAATCCTCAGGCAGCTGGAAAGAAACTAATTTGCAACTGTAAGAACACAGGCAAGCAACAGGGTGGACTCCAAATTTGCAACAAAAAAAGAGTGGCTCAGTCAGAGATGGACCATCTACCAGGACGAGCCAGACTACTCCCTCGGTGATTGATACCTCATATGGATCTGAGATAAAGAAATCGGCAATATCAAGTGTGAACATCCCAATGCCTAGTTCTCAGAAATCGAATCAAACCCTCAGTCCTGCCCAGAAAACAGTTTCGAAAACCAGCAACAAGAAAAGAAAATACATGAATATGCGTATTGAGCAAAAGCGAACAGAGACTTTGCCTTGAGGGAAAAAAAATGTATAAAAACTGTCCCACAGAACACTGAAATTGTGAACAGGAGGAGTTCGGTGCGATAGAGGCCGACTGTGTTCACCCAACATTGATTCTCGGGATCAAAGTTGTTTCTTTCATTGTGGCTGTCCGATATCGCTTTTCATGGTGAAATAAAATTGCTTTCTATTAAATTGGCTACGTTATTTATATCAACAACCAGTAACAGTGTAACATTGACCAATAGCTCTGTATTTTGTCTCCCCACAGGGATTTGTGGTCCTTTACCACCGGGTTACCATGCTTTGCTTTTCGGTAGGTCTTCTACCTCAGTGACAGGACTGTTTGTTTTGCCAGGAGTCATTGACTTTCATATGGTTGGGGAAATAAAAATCATGGCTTGGACTCCACAGCCCCCCTGTGTGGTCCCCTCAGGCAGCAAAATCGCTCAGCTTGTACTTTTCCCAGCAGCCCCCTTATCCGCATCCTCGATAGCTAAACAGAGGGAAGGCAGGTTTGGTTCAAGAGGGGTACCACAGATTTTCTGGACACAACTGTATCACTTCTCAGCATCCCACATGCCAATGCAAAGTGTCTCTGAAAGGC
Source organism: Trochalopteron elliotii (assembly GCA_024734555.1). Classification (NCBI taxonomy): domain Eukaryota; kingdom Metazoa; phylum Chordata; class Aves; order Passeriformes; family Leiothrichidae; genus Trochalopteron; species Trochalopteron elliotii. Next base: position 133,994 of record JANPWX010018424.1, on the reverse strand, counting down.
AAGGAGTTAATTTTAACCGGGCTTATTGATACTGGCGGAGATATTAGTCTTATCTCCTAAAATCAGTGGCCTAATGATTGGCCATTAATGTCTGTCCTGCAGGTCCTTTCAGGGGTGGGTGGGAACAGTCAAAACTATCAGAGCCAACACCTAATGCAGATTACAGGGCCTGAGGGAAGGGTAGCTACTGCCAGACCCTTTGTGCTGTCTGCACTGCTGATCTTGTGGAGGAGAGATGTTTTATCCCAGTGGGGAATTTTTATGCAGTCAAATTTTGCATAAGAATCATTGGAACGCGGGACACCCCCAAACTGACTTGGAAAACCTCTGATCCAGTTTGGGTATGTAATAGATGTGATTATAAATTCGTGCAATTAAAACATAGAAGGAAGTTATAGCAGATGATAGAATGTATATTTTCTATAACCCTGTGAGTATAAAAAGTAACCTTGATTCCCGGACTGGGACGGGCGTTCACCAAATACCAGGACATGCTTTGTATACAATCTAACATCTCAATTTACACCAGAAAGGAGGGTGGCTTCCCAGGATGTAGCTCCTTGAGGTAATCAGTTCTTGGGCACCAGGACCATCAACCCACCATCAACCCACCATCAACACATCGACACCCATTTCCAGGGTGGACCCTGCATTTGACGACATCATCATCCCAAAGGAGGATTCCTGGAAGGTCCTTTCAGACTCGGCCCAGCACCAGGAAATCTGTTCAGGGTTCATCATCAAGTGAAAAGACTGGGTTTGAATTTGAAAAACACAATACCTCTGCTGCCGGGAGGCACAAAATACAGTATAAGAACTCAGACTCAAACCCCAGCAAATCGTGGAACAGTGCGAGATAGCAACCCTGCTGTCAGTCGGCTGTTTCACCCAACATTCGAATGTTGTTCCCTGTGGCTGTCCCAGATAGATTTAAAATGGAAAAATAAAACTTATTATTTTTCTGTCCAATTGGCTGGTTGATCATTTATAACAGGTAGACCAATGGCCCATGTCAATAGAAAAACTGCGCGTATTACAGGAACTTGTACAAGAACAGATGAAAAAAGGACATATATAATCCCATCTAATAGCCCTTGGAATTCACCCGTGTTTGTAATTAAAAAGCAGTCTGGGGGGTGGTGTTGTATTTTTCTGGGGAGTGGTTTTTCCCCAGGACTTTTGAAAAATATATGGTTTGACCCTTCCTTCCTTTCTTGACCTGGTTGGCTGAGTTCCAGCTATCTTTTCCTGAGCAGGAGACTAGATAAGGCTCTGTTCTTCTTTGTTCGCTCTTTTGCTTCTCTGGTAACTTTCGAGAATAAAGCTTTGGAATAATCTCAGGGGTAAGAGTCTTTTTTGGATTTTTTTTGTCTTGTCTCTGAGATATCCTTCCAAAGGAACCGAGCCAGCCAAAGAGCCCTGGAGGGCTGTGGGGGGATATTTCAGTTGGTGCCCAACATGGGGCTTTTATGAAATATTAAAAGCCCACGCAATAGCTGGACACCTTATCCAGAAGTCTCAAAAGCTTTTGAGCAGTTCAACTACCCTCTCACCTATCAGCTCTTTTTGCACGGCTGTGGGTGTTAAGGGGTAAGTTGGTAGCTTGCAACAATGCCTGAAGCAAGTTGGCTCAGGACAAAGACTCCTGACACTGCTGCACGACAACCCATGATCCACAGAAGACAGGTAATATCCCCTCGTGTTGCGACTACCCTGGTAATAGCCCCTAGCTGGGAGGGGAATTCTTAGCAGAGGATCGTGAAAATGCATGGCTGCTGAGTGAGCTAAGACCTGGCAGACGCAGTTTGCATAAGCGCGTTTTTGGGGTTTTTTTTGCTTTTTGGGGTTTTTTTTGCCAGCCAGAGCTTGGCTGCTAGCGGAGTTGTCCCGACCAGCAGAGCCCGCGTTTCGGGAGTTTTCACAGCACAGGTCTGGTCCCAGAAGCCAGACTACGGCGACTGAACCCTCCCCATGTCCCCGGAGCCGGCGAGAAGCAGCAGCAGTGACGCACTCCCGGCCCCGTAGTTTTTCCCCGCCCGTCCCTGCTTTTTCAGGTGAGAGCGGGAATCAGAGAAAGTTTGTGCTGTGTTTCTTCGCATCAGGAAGTAGATATTGGACAAATAGCTCTTAATACAACAAAAATATAGGCGTACAGCTATCTGTTCATCAAAAGAGTGTATTACAACAGCTTAAAAATATTTTAATTGATGTTAGAATTCCTCAAAAGTTACTAACACATTTTGTCTGCTAGCTATCGGTTGAAATCCCAGATTCTGCCTTGCAAAATTTAAATTCCGTTTCATTTTAGTATAAAATTGGACAAATATTAACTTTAAAAATCGAAAATGGTAATAAAAAAGCTTCTCTATTCATTCCAATATTTTTGCAAGCCCACAAGCAGCTGTTAGAACTGGAACAAAGCAGACAGCCACAGATAAATTCTCCAAATACTTCTTCCCTTTTTCCTGATGCCTCTGTTCCCGAACTGGATGGGCTTAGCGAGTCTCCCCAGCAGAAACAGGACTCCGAAACTCACCATGGCATCCCGGGACTTCTGACTCTCCCACAGTACTGTGTGGTGGAGGGGAATAGTGGACACCATGTGCTTGCTTCCTCTTCCCACAATCCCTTCTCGTCCCTAATCCCCGCCCCTACTCCATATCTTTTGTCCAATCCATTCATGCCTTTGGCTGTCCAGCCCCATCCTTCCTCCCAGTGCCTCCCCTGCCCTCTGAACTACCGCGGGGATGGGGGCGGACGCCTTGCAGCCTCCAGCCCTGGTGCGGATGGGGGTGGGCAGCTCCCAGCCCAAAGGCCTGGTGGGGGGGGCAATTCCCTTGCAGCAAGAAGACATGAGCAGCCTCCCCCGCGACCCCGGGAGATGGGGGGGAGCTGCCTCTTGCCAGGCCCCAGAGGATGAGAGAGGGAATACCTCCTGCCTCCCTGGGCACAGCAAAAGCAGCAGAAATTTTAAGAACTCAAAAAAATGTTGATGAAGGCATATCCTCTGTGGCACCTGACAGTTATCTTGGTACGAGAAACAGCAAAAGAACTTACCAGCCGTTATCCTATCAAGATAAAAAAGAGATTTGCAAAATACAAAGAGAATTCGGAAGATCCAGTGAAATTTTTAAAGGCATAATGAGGGCAACTTTTAATTCAAATGAGATGGTACCCAGTGACATCAAAGACCTATTCAGATGCCCGTTAACTCCCTCAGAGTATGATCTGTGGGAAAGCAGGTGGAAAAGGGCGCTGACAACAGTATTACAAGAGATTCACCAAACTCCTGGTGAAGCAAAAGATGATGATGATAATGATATCACACACAACCATCTGTGTGGTGAAAGTGATCGGCACTGTCCAGAAAAGCAAACTCGAGTGTTATCTAAGTCAGTTCTAAATAAGATCTGTAATGTTGCAAAAAAAATGTTTTATCAGCTACCAACAATTGAAATTAAGGGCAGTTATGTTAACATTAAACAGTTTCCTTCAGAAAATTTCTTGCAGTTTGTGGACCATCTGAGAACACAAGTGGAAAGTCCAAGATCCCATTGTGCAGGCAGAATTGATAAAGGAGATGGCTCAGAGGAATGCTAATGAGACCTGTTGTAGAATTATTCTTAGCCTTCCCCTAGAACCATTACCTAGTCTTGCACAGATGATAGAAGCCTGCACCAGAAAAGCAGAAATGTTCACTGCACCTGAAAGAAATCCAGGACAGGCACACCCACAGCCTGTGGCAGCTGAGGTACAAAGACTAAGGAGGCAACCAATGTCATCAGACCAGCTGCAGCACATCATCTACCTCCGTTGCAAAAAGCCAGGACACTTCGCCAGAGCCTGTCCACAAAACCAAAAACAGAAGAAGTTCAACAAACAAAAAACTGAGCTTACAGCACGTACCCACCGTTAATACAACTACGCGCAAAGATATAAATATAGCAGGACCCACACTGCACACTGCCTCTCTCTTAACAAAAAAGGGGGAGAACGGGACACACGGTGTGAGGGTGCAGAAAAATAAAAATGTCAAATGCTCAATTAACAAGGTTTGGCAGCCGAGAGGCCAATTTAGGCTCATGACTACCAAAGGTTTTCATTTCAGATCTACTGATTGGGCAGTCATTACAGTGGACCTGTCAAACATCCCACTGAACCTGACAGTTTGCCACATGGGACTGGACAGTGAGTATTTTGTTATTGGGGACACAGCACACATACCCTTAGAGATTGAGGTAGCTCCCATGACCATTAAGGGAAAAATAACAGGCCTTATGCTGTTGGCACGCTGCATGCACCCACCATTTTACCTGGTAGAGGGGCAAAATCTTGCCCAGGCCATTCCCGTTCCAGCAGAGGTCATAGCAGATGGAAAATCACCAGAAGTCTACTGGGTGGAGGTGGTGGGAGAGAATAAACCCTCTATGGCATGCAACCTCGCGTGTGGGAAAGAGCGCCTCCATGTGGAGGGAGTCCTGGACACAGGCACAGACATCACAGTCATACCTGAGACACTGTGGCCATCACATTAGGAATTGCAACCTGTAGCGGGAAAACTTCAGGGCATAGGAGGAATCACATTGGCAAAAATTTCAAAAAGCATTGTGCAAATTGAGGGACCCGATGGGAAATTGGCAAGTGTCCATCCATTCATTGCAGAATATAAGGCCCCCCTGTGGGGGAGAGACACCATGTCCCAGTGGGGAGTCCAATTGGTCATTCCTAAGACACCCCAGGGTTTTTGAAAATAGCCACTGTGGAGCACCCTACACAAAAGTTAACATGGTTGGATAATACCCCAAGATGGGTAGCACAGTGGCCATTGAATAAAGAGAAGCTCAAGGTGCTTGAGGAGCTCATGGAGGAGCAATTGGCTCAAAGACACCTAGAAGAGACAACAAGCCCTTGGAATTCCCCAGTCTTTGTAATAAAGAAACCGGGGAAGGACAAGTGGAGGTTGCTCCATGATCTCCGGGAAATAAACAAAATTATAGAGGACATGGGACCACTCCAACCAGAGATGCCTAATCCAACATTGCTCCCTTGAGACTGGCAATTAGTTGTCCTAGATATCAATGTAGCAGAGTTTTTGAAGATAGTGAATACTTGGACTGTGAGTGAATCACCTAGCCTGGGCCTCAGATGAAGGCCTGNTGAAAAGCCACTGTAATTGTAAACTATATAGAAGTGTATATAAGCAGCCATCTTACTTGAAATAAAGGAGAACGTAGTAGTTCACCACACTGGCTCGATCTATGTTCTCTCTATACTCCAACTTCTCTTTATCTAAGGCAACCCTGCAACATATCAAAGACTGCTTCTTCCAAATTCCACTGCACCCTGAAGATGCCCCACAGTTTGCATTCTCGGTTCCCACCATTAATCAAGAAGCCCCAATGAAGCGCTATCACTGGAGAGTTTTCCCACAAAGCCTTAAATTGAGCCCTTTCATTTGCCAACAGTACATAGCCTCATTGCTGTCCTCGGTACATGCCAAGAGAAGGGACACCATCATCCTTCACTACATAAATGATGTGCTTGTGTGTGCCCCCAATGACTCTATACTCCAACACACGCTTGACCTAGTGGTTAAGGTTTTAACCTCTGCTAGATTTCAATTGCCAAAAGACAAAGTTCAAAGGATGCCACCTCAGAAATACCTGGGTTTAGAAATCACTGCAAGGACCGTTATTCCACAGAAATTGGAAATTGAGTGCAATCTCAAAACCCTAGCAAATCTCCACTCCTTTTGTGGGTCTTTGAAATGAGTAAGACCCTGGCTAGGCCTCACAAATGAGGATCTAGCCCCCTTCTTCAATTTATTGAAGGGGGAGAAGGAGCTGGTTTCTCCCAGGGAGCTGACCCCAGAGGCAAAGACGGCAATCGAAAAGGTACAGAAGGCCTTGTCAGAGAGGCAGGCTCATCAGTGTGAGCCAAACTTAGCTTTCCATTTCATTGTTCTAGAAAAGCTGCCACATTTGCATGGTTTGATTTTCCAATGGATCGAGGGGCAGAGAGATTCACTCTTGATCATAGAGTGGGTTTTCCTCTCTCACCAAAGATCCAAGACCATCACTGAGCCACAAGAGTTGATAGCTCAGCTGATTTGGAAGGCCAGGGTGAGATTGTGTGAACTGGCTGGTTGTGACTTTACATGTATTCACCTTCCAGTCAAACTTTCTGAGGAGGGAAGGAACTCTCCTGAGAGATTGACCAAAGAGATGCTTGAGCATTTGCTCCAGGGCAATGCCAGTCTCCAATTATCTCTGGACAGCTATACGGGACAAATATCAGTCCATGCCCCGTCTCACAAGTTGTTCAATGAGGAATTCCACCTCATTCCTCGAGAGAAGAGGAGTTGGAGACCACTCAAAGCTCTCACAGTGTTCATGGACGCATCTGGGGCTTCCCACAAGTCGGTGATGACTTGGAGAAATCCACAGACTCAGCATTGAGAAGCTGATGTTGAGTTTGTGGAGGGATCCCCCCAAGTGGCCGAGCTGGCCGCAGTGGTAAGAGCTTTTGAGAACTTCTCGGAACCAATTAATTTGGTAACCGACTCTGCCTACGTAGCAGGGGTAGTGTCCAGAGCAGAGCAGGCCGTGCTCAAAGAAATAGAGAATGAACATCTCTTCAGATTGCTTTCAAAGCTAATTTACTTAGTTTCTCATCGAGAGCACCCTTTCTATGTGATGCATGTAAGGTCACACACTGATTTGCCAGGTGAAATTGCAGAGGGGAATCGCCAGGCAGACTCCCTTGCTGCACCAGTTGAAAAAGCACGTCTCCCTGACATTTTCCAACAGGCAAAGCTGAGTCACCAACAATATCATCAAAATGTGCCAGGTCTGATCCGCCAGTTCCAGCTAACACGGAGGCAGGCTCGAGCCATTGTGGCCACCTGTCCCAACTGCCAGCTCCAGGCCATACTATTGATAGGCATGGGGGTTAACCCCCGGGGCCTTGGCAGTTGTGAAGTGTGGCAGACAGACATCACACACATTCCTAGTTTTGGTCGCCTCAAATATGTTCATGTAAGCATTGACACATATTCGGGCGCAGTGTATGCCTCTGCCCATGCAGGAGAAAAGTCTGTGCATGCCAAGCAGCACCTAGTGCAAGCTTTGTCAGTGTTGGGGAACCAAAAAGAAATCAAAACTGATAACGGCCCAGCTTACATGTCCAAGGAGTTCCTGGAATTTGTCCAGCAGTGGGGAGCGGAATGTAAAGCTGGCATCCCTCACTCCCCCACAGGTCAAGCTGTGGTTGAACATGCACACCAGATGCTCAAGTAGGTCTTGGCTAGACAGAGCAGTTCAACTGTGTGGATATCTCCACAACAGAAGCTCTGCAAAGCCATGTTTACCATCAATTTTCTGAACTGTTCATTTGAAAACATGAGTCCACCAGTGGTATGTCATTTTAACAGTGGCAATCAGTTCAAATTGTCTCAGCGTCCACTGGTCTTGATTAGGGATCCAGAAACTTGGGAAACCAAAGGTCCCTATGAGCTCGTGACCTGGGGTCATGGCTATGCATGTGTGGCTACTCCCTCAGGCCCTTGGTGGATTCCCCAGAAGTGGGTGAAACCTTTTGTCTCAAAGAATCCAGCTCAAACAGAACGGGATGAGAGGCAAGTAGACGTTGCTTCAAAGAGAAGACGCCGCTGGATGGAGAAAAAAGAATCTTCCTAGGTATGGATTCCTTCTGGCAGAAACAGAAAACTTTAACATGTTTTAAAAATGTTTGTTTTTCCCTTTTAGAGAAAATCTACCTCACCCTCAACCCTGTGATGAACCCCATCCAGGTGATCATCTTGTTAATGCTGAACAGTCTGGCAGCTGCATGGATCGTCCCTCAGCCACATCAAAAAGTCTGGGTGACCCTGGCACAGACGCTTCAGCAGGAAAACATGTTTGTCCACTGCAGCAGCAAAGAATCCTATGTCCACCTGTCTGGTAGGAATTCCATTGCAGGCTGAAGAATTTCCAGCAGGTTCGGGCACATATAGGTCCAATGAGATACCAGAGTCACACACCCCCCAGCCACACAAGGATCATCAGCAGCAAGCTGTGGTGATCGTGAGCCCCTTAGAGGAGTGGTTGCGGAGTTTGCCCAAGATGGCTCAGGAACCCCAAGAGTCAGAGTTATTGGGTTCTTCCCCTGCAGCATACTGCATACATTTTTCCGTCTTCCCAAAACCCTATAGTACTGACAAGTACCACAATGTAAGACAATATCGTGGGGAGTTTACTGCAAAAAGGTGGTGTCATAATATAAGCCATATTGCAGCAGACAACCCATCTCACTCAAGTCCCTAAAGCCTCCCTAAGGGATTGTTCTTGATTTGTGGGGATCGGGCATGGGCAGGAATTCCATCTCGGCTTTTAGGAGGGCCATGTACTATAGGGCAGTTGTCCGTATTGACACCCAACCAAACTTTAATTGGTGAATGGACTCACAAAAGCAAATCGGCACACAAAATTCAAAAAAGGAGTGCTGACAATTTGGACCCAAATTGTGATTCAGAAATTCTTCATTGGGCCAAGTCAAAAAGAGTTGCTGTGTCCCTGTTCCTTCCAGCCAAAGCTCTAGGTGAATTGGGTCATCTAGAGTGCTGGGTGGTCAAACAGGCAAATTTGACATCCACCGCCATCAGCTCTCTCCTAGAAGACGAGGAAATTACCAGACAGGCCACACTTCAAAGTCGTGCTGCCATTGACTTCCTCTTGCTTTTGCATGGACACGAATGCCAGGAATTTGAAGGACTCTGTTGCATGAACCTGACCTCGAAAGCTCCAAACATCCATGCTGCCCTTCAAAGCATGAACAGCTTGATCGGACAAGTGAAACAAGAATCTGAGGATTGGCTCAAAAAACTGCTCAAGGGCTGGGGACTCACAGGGTGGTGGACTTCTATAGTTAAAAGAATTTTGTTATTTCTTGTTATTCTTTTCCTTGTAACAATAGTGTTCGGGATCCTATGTTGTTTGATTTTCAAAGCTATCAATGGTCTTATACCTTCTACCTCAGAAGACAACCATGTAGAGTTGGCAAATCTAAAGCAGTCTGACTTCCCCACCAATTGTAAGTGGTGGGAAAACCCGCATCCTGTGTCAAAATGAACCTAATGTTTTTCTTGTAACTTTGTTAAACAAAAAAGGGGGAATTGTTGTATTTCTCTGGGGAATGGTTTTTCCCCAGGACCCCTGAAAAATATATGGTTTGACCCTTCCTTTCTTGACCTGGTTGGCTGAGTTCCAGCTATCTTTTCCTGAGCAGGAGACTAGATAGGGCCCTGTTCTTCCTTGTTCTCTCTCTTGCTCCCCTGGTAACCTTCGAGAATAAAGCCTTGGAATAATCCCGGGGGTAAGAGCCTCTTTTGGATCTTTTGTGTTGTCCCTGAGATATCCCTCCGAAGGAACTGAGCTAGCCAAAGAGCCCTGGGGGGCTGTGGGGGGATATTTCAGGGTGGAGACTGTTACATGACTTGAGGAAAATAAATGAGGCAATTGAGGTAATGGGGGCTGTACAACCGGGGCTCCCTTCTCCTTCCATGATCCCTAGAAATTGGCATCTAACAGTAATTGATTTAAAGGATTGGGTTTTTTATATTCCGCTGCATCCAGATGATGCACCCAATTTTAGCTTTTCTGTGCTAAGTATTAATATGCAGGCACCACTTAATCGATATCATTGGTTAGTATTGCCTCAAGGAATGCGAGACAGCCCCACCATATGCCAGTGGTATGTGGCAAAAATTCTGAGTCCGGTATGTGAAAGAATGCCTGATTTTCTGTTGTATCATTATATGGATGATATCCTCATCTCTGCAGAAACTGTGGTTCGTGTGGAAGAAGCAGTACAGGCAGTCTGCCAAGCTGTTACATCAGTGGGCCTGACCATTGCTTCTGAAAATGTTCAAAAGACATCTCCCTGGAAATATTTGAGCTGGTGAATAGGCATGCATTCTATTCTGGCACAACCCTTGCAAATTTCAACTGAAATCAAAACTTTACATGATGCACAGAAATTGCTGAGAACGATAAATTGGGTTCGTCCCCTGCTTGGGATTTCAAATGCAGATTTGGAACCATTGTTTGCCCTCCTGGGGGGAGACCTTGACCTTTTATCACCTAAGCATTTAAACAAAAGCACAAATTGCTCTTCAGGAAGTGGCTGATGCTATCTCTCAGAGACAATCAGCTCATTGGGCTCCTGAACTGCCATTGTGGTTAATCATTCTAAACCCCTGTAAGCAACCCCATGCCTTAATATTTCAGTGGGATTCAGAAAAACAAGATCCTCTGCTAATTATCGAGTGGGTCTTTTTGCCTAATAACATACCCAAGATTATTTCCATGCAAGATGAACTTATGGCCATGTTGATTATCGAAGCTCGTCAAAGACTGACCTCCTTGGCTGGGAAAGATTTTGATCGTATCTATCTACCTCTCACAATGTTTTATTTGAATTGGTTGCTACAGATGTCTAAAAAATTGCAAATTGCTTTTAGCAGACTATCCAGGGCAGATATTTATCCATCCGCCTAAACACAAATTGTTAAGCTCTTCTTTTAATTTACTCCCCAAGCCAAAGAGAAGTGAGACTCCTTTGTGAGCTATGACAATATTCACAGATGGTTCTGGAAAAACCCATAAATCAGTGATTGTATGGAAGGATTCTGAAACTGGAACCTGGCAATCTGATATTGCTATTGTTGAAGGGTCTCCACAAATAGTAGAATTAGATGCTCTGGTCAGAGTGTTTCAGAAGTTCAACACACCTTTTAATCTGGTTACTGACTCCGCATATGTTTCAGGTATTGTGCAAAAAGCAGAGAAATCTGTCTTGAAAAATGTTAAAAGTGACACTTTTTTCCTGGCTGAAACTGCTGGTTACTCTGTTAGACAAAAGGACGGCTCCTTACTTTGTTATACATATTCACATTCCAACCTCCCGGGTTATCTCACTGAAGGTAACGCTCAGGCAGACTTGTTGGTCTTATCAGTGCAGCATGTTTTACCAAACAAAATAGAGCAAGCTAGGCTGAGCCATTCTTTTTTTCATCAGAACGCTGGGGCTTTAGTAAGACTTGTTGAATTAACTCCAGCACAAGCCTCTAGTATCATTGCTACATGTCCTGATTGCCAGCGTTGCTCCCTTCCTAATGTGAACACAGGAGTCGACCCAAGAGGTTTACAAAGCCTACAGATTTGGCAAACAGATGTAACACACTTTCCTGAATTCGGCCGCTTGAAATTTGTGCATGCTTCTATTGACACATATTCGAGTGCTCTGTTTGCCTCAGCTCACATGGAAGAGACAGCGAAGGATGCCTGCCTTCACTTTGCTGCTGCCTTTGCCACACTAGGAATTCCGCAACAGATTAAGACAGACAATGGACCTGCATACATTTCCCGTAGAGTTGCAGATTTTTTCTCTTTATGGGGTATCACCCACAAAAGAGGCATACTACACTCACCCACAGGGCAGTCCATTATAGAGTGTGCCCATAGCACCCTCAAACGTCTGGTACAACAAAAGAGGGGAGCCGGAGACACACCCGCTGAAAGACTATTCAAGGCCCTGTATGTTTTTAATTTCTTAAACTGTTCAATGACAAACTTAAATCCCCCTATGACCAGACATTTTGCATCATCCACATCGCTTTCTTGCAAGGAAAAACCACCAGTACTAATCCATGACCCAGAATCTGGTAAAATCCTTGGCCCTTATCTTTTGATCACTTGAGGAAGGGACTTTGCTTGTATCTCCTCAGAAAGAGGACCCCGCTGGATTCCTGCAAAGAATGTAAAGCCATTCTGAGAACCCCTACCAGGAGTTGATGCCACCAAGCCCACGGGAAAGAAGGAAGAGGAGGAACCCCACCCAGACTGCAACTGATGACATCTTTTGTCCTACCTGTAAAGGAAACTGTGAACTTTGGGTTTTATGTCAGTACAAAGGGTGTGAAAATTTGTGATATTGCAGAGGCCTTTTGGCAAAAACATAGTGTAAATCAGGTAAAAAGCCAGTGAAATTTTAATTATAGCAGGCCACAAGAAAAGGATAGTCCTTACCTCCCTACTCTCAGGAGGGAAGTTTTGAGGAAATCCGAAAATAGTCATATTTGCAAAGTGGAATGCAGACAAAACAACTGAGTGCCTTATATTTGGCTGATCTTAAGAAAGGACAAAAAGGGGATAAGCTAAAAGGGATTCTTTTTTTCTCGCCACAACATAGTTCAAAACAAACAAGCAAAACACCATGGGGTTAAAATTGGATGCTATGTTTATTAGCATTGCTTGCCTTTGGTAGCACAGCCTGCCCTGTTGATCAACCCAAAACAAATGTTTGGATAACTCTGGCTAATGCAACCAAACAAGATACCTTATGCCTAGCAACTGCATCCCCAGAAAATCCATTTTCGACCTGTTTAGTCGGTTTGCCATTAGATGGCTGGCCAATACCAGAAGCTACTAAAAGCATTGTACAGAGCTCAAATCCCCTTAATACATGGGACCAGTGGACTCCTTACCTTCCTGTAACACCCTTGGAGCCACAAGAATTAGAACTCCTGGGTTCTGTAAAAATGGATTTTTGTGTTAATTTTAATTACACAGGAAAAAATCAGTCTAAAGCTTGGGATGTTTCTCCCTATCATCCCATGTATAAGAATCAGACCTTTTGGTGCAATTACACTTTTGGCAGCCCTTCTAAGTCCAGTAACGCCCCCCTGTAGCTGTCACCGGGAATGTTTCTGGTTTGTGGAGATCGGGCCTGGGCAGCAATCCCTTTGCACGTAAAGGGAGGTCCCTGTAGTTTGGGACGACTGACTGTGCTAACACCTAATGTGTCCGTGATTTTACAGCACAAGTATCCCCGCAGAACAAGGTGCAGTTTGCATGCATTTGATGAATACTGCGATGATGAATTGTCTTTGTGGTCTGTGACCCAGATGAATTGGGCCTCTTTGCTTTTGCCAGGACTGGCTGCAAAAAAGGCCTTAAGTCAATTAAATAAGGTAGTCTGCTGGCTGGCAAAACAGACAAATGCCACCAGCTCCACTTTATCAAATTTATTAACAGATGTTGACAGTGTAAGGCATGCCAGTTTGCAAAACCGAGCTGCGATCGACTTCCTCCTCCTGGCTCAAGGCCATGGATGTGAGGATTTTGATGGAATGTGTTGTATGAATCTTTCTGATCACTCAGAATCTATCCATAAAAGCATACAGCAGCTAAAGGATAGTGTGTTTAAACTAAAGGTAGAATCTGGATCTTGGCTAGATAACCTGTTTAGTGGCTGGGGTTTGACACCTTGGCTAAAGGATTTTTTTAGGATAGGGATGCATGTGATGATTTTAATGGTAATTACGTTAGTTATGATACCTTGCTTGCTTCAATGTGTGCAGAGATTAATAAGGCCATTAAAGGAGTGGTTTTGGTTAATACAGAAGGGGGAAATGTGAGAATACACAAGACAGAGTGTAAGACAGACTTAATTAGCATGGCTGGTTTGATAACCAGGATGCCATGGCAGGAACAAACAGAACTCTGAGATTACAGAAGATGGAATTAAACCTGCTTACGGGAAGAGGAGAGATTCAATCAACCCCCTACGAGAAAGATGTTGTAAAATGCATAAGTTGTTTGTATGATCTTTTAACCTAATTATTGTAGTGGAAATTATTAACCTTCCTGAAATGGTATATAAGCTTTTGGAAAACCTGAGGAAAATCGAATTCTGATCACCGAATCAGTCTTCCCATCTCTCCTCAATCGTCAATAGTCCCTTTCAACTGAAATATTGTATTGTATTGCATTCTATTCTATTCTATTCTATTCTATTCACCAGGAGATTACATAAAATTATTTTGTTTAACACACTACACTCTTTTCTCCCTGTTATAAGGAAGATATTAGTCTGTACCATAGATTCTCAAAATAAGAGCACTTGGAAACTCAATTTCCAAAAAATGAGAAGTGAACACTCTGAACTCATTTACATTAAATACATTTTAAACAGTCTACTATTTTGCAAACTTCTGAACTGCATGCAATTCATAGCTTAATCAAATATCTACAGATATCAACTGAAGTCAATTTAGTCAAATACAGGAAATATCATACTTGATCGGGTCAAATTTTCATTTAAATGCAAATGTTCAGTAACAGAAATTTCAAAGGACTGTTTGAGAAATCCTGAAACTGATATAACTTCTGTAAGGCAGTTGCGAAAGTATGATTTTTGATCTTTATACACTTCATCTACCTTGATCATTCATGCTTTTTATAGTTTTCACCTCTCTAAATAGTCCAATACTTCCTACACTTATTTACCTGGAAATTCTTTTACTCATTCCAGCCTATAGTTTTCTCATTTTCTTTATACATTTGATATAAGAGAATCAAAACTAACTGTATCCTAAATGAGAATACCATAAATATGAAATAGTATCTATCTTCTATACTATTCCTTCATGCAGCCTAACATTTGTTTTGTGTTTGCAAGTACAGAATTATTTCAGATGATCACTCTGTAGGTGCCTTGCCTTTTTGGCTCCAAATTTCTTCTGCCACTTCATATATCAATTGACCTAATTTAGTTTACTTCTTCAGAAGTATTCAATCGTCTTTAATGTTGACCACAAAATAATTTTGCATTTCCTAAAAAAATCCCACCCATAAAATGTATTCCTTTTCCTATAGACTGGTAAAACAGCTACTTCCAACATTCATAGCATTCAAAGATACCAGGTATTCTTGATTCCCATTATTCTTCAATCATCACTTATGTAGTCATTTATGATTATCTGTCCTCTAACTCTGAAAGAAATTCTGGCCACAACAGTACTCTCAAGAAACCAAAAGAATATACACCACAATCACAGTTAAGCATGTATTTGTCACTGAAAAATTAATATATTAGTTATACTATTATTTTGGTTACATGTGACATTAGTCTGTCAAATCTGAACTGTAAGGGTTAAGAGAATACAAATGCTGAATTGTTGACACTTTTAGTTAAATGGGATCAGAAATTAATACCTAGCAAAAGATCTGCCAATTGCCTAAACACCATTTTGATCTTTGTATATATAGATATCATAACAGAGTGGAAGTCATTCCCGTTGGTTTAACAAAGGTACTGTATAACACCAAGAAAAAGAAAGCACATGCAGGATTTACTATTGTTGAAAGGAAAGTTCCAACATATATCATCATTTTGCAACAAGGAGGAAACCTCTCCCCCCTTCCCTCCCCCCCATATCTATATAGCTTCACCTGACGTAGACGTTTATTTGATGTCCCTGGACTGTTTTTCCTTAAACTGCAAAACATCTGCAGAGCCTTCATCCAGTCCTAAAAGATAAAGGCACAAAACAGTGTAACAAAAAGTCAGATACAGCTTCTTGCAATAGAACTGACATATCAAAAAGTATCTGAAGTTGCTTCTTTAGCTTAAAAAGAACCAACTTGTATACAACTCAGAGTATGAAAAAGTTGAATAGTAAAGCAAAATTCATATATTTCTCAGTAAATCTAAAAAGACATTTGCAAATTTGAGTTTCTCCTTTTAGAAATATCAAGCATTATTAATGGATATACAGTGTGACCTTTATCCATTTTCCAGATTAGTCATGCTTATTAAATAAAAAATGGTATATAAAATGAAGCAAGACTTGAATGCTTCTGAGAAAATAACAGAAAAGTCAAACTGTTCTGATCATTCTCTCCTCTATTTTTATATGCAATTGTATTTACTCTATGTGCTTCAAACAAAAAACAAAGCAGCATTAACAGAAAAACACTGAAAAGTATAACCTTCACCCCCATTCTCTCTGCTCACAAATACATAAAGCAGAGTAGATACTTGGGAACGTGGAAGATATGCTATAGCTTCATTTCTCATGTTTTCACATCCCACACTGTCAAATTTTGTAAGTTCTCATGAAGCACAAAATTTAGGCTTTGACTAACATTCATAAAGGTGTAGGTCAAAGATCTGCTAGCTACTCTCAAAGTGCAATTTAATATTTTTTAAAATACAGGTACATTCAATATTGCAGCTATTCTCAAGTAAACCACTTTGGGAGTGAAGTTTAAGCTTTCCAAACCTTCCACAAAATGAGGAACTGTCAACTATGCATCAAATTTTTATTAGCTTGCTTTCTTATTCAAATAAGAAAAAGCAAATAAAAAAACATAGAACTTACTAAACACTCTAAATCAATCTAAGTATTTCCTAGATACAGTCATCTTTATCCTCCCTTTTAACAGGAAAATCTATTCCCTTAAACATCACAGTTTACAGCAGCAAGTATGAACAGTGCACCATAGTATGCACAATGACACTAGTTATGTCATGAGGCTAACATATGTCATGTATATGAGGCTAACACTACATTACGTTACATTCACTTAATGGTTTGTACAAACCTCAGACAACATGCAATCCATTGGACAGCTGCTTTGATATTTACCACATTATATGAAAACCATCAAATTTTCCTTAGTATGACAACAAAACTATTCTTCTGTGAAATATTATCAAGTACAGACAGCTGTAACTTCTGAGAACACAAGAATCAGTAAAACATCTGACTTACCTGAATCAGAATAATTTTATAAAAGAAATCCCAGTATTCTGTATAAAAGCAGTGAACATCTTAAGTGTTAAGCAAATCTAAACCAAAAGCAGATTATACCAAATGTTCAGAAAACAGGACAGGATATTCTGCATGTCCTGACAGGATCTTCTGCCTACTACATATTCTTAAATAAAATCAAATGCATAACTTGACTTCTGACACAAAATGTCAGTTTCAGAGCTCTGGAATACCAAAACAACTTGGTGAATAAGAACATAGTCGCATCTTCCATATGCTCTCCTATTAGTGAGTGACTTTTAGAGAATTAAACTCTATTCCTACATTTCTTAATCAGCAAACAACTGTTAGAGAGCTAATAACTACATGATACCAATGTAAAACACAAAACCCCCTTAATTTTGTGCAAGATTAGGGCCTAAGACAGGACAAATAACTGTAAATGGCTCGACAGATTTTGATTGCTGGGCATACCTGCATTAGCATTTTAGTTCTTATCAGGAATGTGCTCTTGAAGCAAAACTCCCACTTACCATGCTCTGGTTCATTAGTTGGAAGAGTGCTGGAAAGGGAACTTTTTTTTTTTTTTTGCACTGAACTACCCCAAAATATATTCTCCAGAAATATCTAATGGAAACTAATGGAAGTTCAGTCCATGGGACCAGACTAGAACTTCTCCAAAGTAGAATTCCCTAAAGCATAGGTAATGTAGGTGCTGGATTATCATCACCAACTATATCTCTTACAGATCTGCTATTATTGCATGGTAATATTTGCTAATGTAGACATAGCCACCATACATTGTACACTTGCTTTCTATTAGAGAAGGATAATATCATTAAACACTAGAAAACAAATAATTGCTTTTAAAATTATATTTACCAACAAAAGATCTCACCTGCACTTGTTCTTGAGTTTCTCCTGCAAAGTAAAAGATGTAATGCTCTTCACTGAAGTGCTGAACTACTATCTGAAAGCAGTTTGGCCTTAAAATCAAACAAAAGAAAAATGTCAGAAAAAAAATCAACAAGAAATGTCTCTACATGCTTCAAAAGTGCATTTTGGTTGGAATGAATGATGCAATTTCAAGAAAACTGCACTGTAGTTCAACTAGTTTGTTTCAGAATATTTAAGAAACTTGGAACAATTTGTATTGAATATACATGTACACTGACACTTGAGGCAAAATGCATCTGATAGCATTAACAAGTCTTTTGAGTACTATTCACCACAAACATTTTAAATGATGCACAGGTTCAGCATAACATTACAAGCACTTAATCATGCCTTATGGATTTGTTGTTTTAGGAGTTCAGGAAACTATATTAACATAAGGAATTCTTTATCTGAATGTGTTCTATAGCTCTCACAACCAATAAAATGTGTACTGGATCATGATCAAATATGTGTCATAGAAACTTTTAAAGCTCTAAATGTGAATATAACATCTTCTCCATTTTATGTATGCACACTCATTTGTCAAGAAATATCAAAAATATTTTGTACTGTTACATTAAAAGTTGCACACTACAAGTACACTGAGTCTTCCACATTACCTTCAAGGTAATTTGGCTCTCCCAAACACAGTTACATGAAGGATCTTACTTCACTTGCATATGATATTTCAGTCTTCCCTTCTCCCCATCCATTGCTTAGGTAAATACTGGCATGGAATTTTCTGGCCATGCACAAAGGAGGATTGAAGAGGGGGGCAAAAAATAGCTGGGTCAGGGGCTACTTAAATTATTGTTAAAGACATGCAAAGCTACAGCTCTCACTGTACTTCTGAGAAAGGGGGAAAGATATTTTAAGTAGCTGGTAAAAATAAGAGGAATTTTTTCTCAACCACAGTTCTTCTTCAACAGCTTTCCCAAGCAGGTGCAACCATACATCTCCTTCTACCCACACTTTCAGTGTTACTTATTATCCAAATATATTTTAACCCACAGTACAGCATTTCTTAGAAGCTGGTCAACAGTCACCATTAACCAAAACACTCCTTGTTTACAGTCTCCACCAAAGTTTCATGTATAATTGCCAACTTTCATGAGGAATATTTCAGTATTTTTTTAAATGGTACCCTCATATCTATGGCTCTTCATTGCAATAGTTGTGCAGATCTTTCAAAATTGCGAAATGTATAAAAATCAGATGCTACAAGAACACCAGATCTTTGCAGCTTAAGAAATGCCACTAATTTTAAACATCTATCTTCACATTATCTATGTGAAAAGACTTTAGGTTGATTAAATACTCTTAATAAATATTAAGATGCATGGAATAACCAGAGCCGCTGTTTAATGTGTTTTTCTGTTACGAAAAAAATAACATTTGCAAGAGTAAATGCATCTTTTTCTTCTATATTGCAGAGGATTGCATATTTTTTATAATTAACAATGAAAAAAGTGTGATCTCTTTCATCTTAGTTACCAATGATATCAGGAAGTGGTTTGATTCTCAATGTCTTTGCCAATAATCAAATCACTTGCAGTTGACATATTTAGTACAGTAAATGAAACTGTGAAAATACTCTCTTGCAAAAACAATTTTAAAAATGTTTGCTTATATGAACTAACTTGTTCCTCTAACATTGGTTGGTCTAATCTGATTCTTATTGATGCCTAAATAGAAAAACACTGACACATTATATACCTAATTTGGCTTTCTAATACCTATCAACAAAAGAATGTAGATCTTTTGGAACTAATAAAATTCTTGATCTTATCAACTCTTGGTTCAATCAGATTAAAACACTCAATACAGTTGCTTCACAATCTTTTTAATACATGAAGAAAAATTCATACACAATATTGAAAAATGACAGTGTAAAAGGCCAAATCATTATCATATATTACGTGAGAAAATCTTAAATTCCAAAATTTCTTACTAGAAGCTGTTTATGAACAGTTCCTAGGAATCAAGTTGCCATGGTTTACGTTTCCATTAATCAGTTAAATTTGTTTACATATGCTCTTGCAATCTACACCAGCTATGGAATAAAATGCAGTATGAAACAAGAGTCACAATACTTGCATTTCACAATCAGCAAAAGCTAAAAGAAAACCCCAAAACAACAACCAACCAAAAAAAAACCCACACGTGGACAGTAACCAGGGCTCAGGTGTCAAAATCCAAGTTTATTGTGCCAGGCTAACTTGCTCATTAGTGACGAATTGTTTGTATCTTGTATATGTCTCAAACTAGTAGTTAGCTGTCCTGCTGTATGTACAAGAATTAAAAGCCAGTTCCTTACCTGCCAAATAAACTGTCGTGTACTCCATAGACTGAACAAACACTAAGGTCTATTAATCCTTTAGGTTTTGTGGCTCGTTTTTCACTTTCAAAATAAATAAGCTGGGCATCATTTCCCTCCAATATAAAGTACAAGTTTTTCCATCTCTTTCCTTTACCTGTAAGGAAAGTACAATATTGTTTTAAAGAAAATGTAAATTCTGTAAATAAAGAGAAAAGAGAGCAGTAAGGTTTTTGTCAAAATATAAACAGAAGAACAATGTACACAGAAGAACAACGTACAGGTAATTATGTTTAAGCAATAATATCAGTATACATACTCAATTTTTTCAGCATGTAGCTAAAACTAGACCCTCTTCACAGATTAAAGTACAATTTTAGATGGTTCACTAAACATTTGCATTAATCTCAACATGATTAAACAAGTGTGTGTGAGCTCCGTTCATATCAGTGAGAAGAGTACATCTATACAGTTTTCAAATAATGTATGATGCTGTAAGCAATCTAATTTATTATGGCTATTTTAAGTAAGAAACAGAGTTCTCTTTACATGAGAAAATTATTCCTAAACTCTCACCAACTGATCAGCATAACAAATTGCATCACAATATCTTAAATCAAAATGACTAAAAACCGTAAATGGGAATACAGTATAAGCAAATCTGGATCAGAATCACACCCTAAACACACATATATAAAAATTTTGATGATTTCAAAATTAAAAAAAAAAAAGAAAAAAAAAAAGCATAAAAAAAATGTTAATACCCAGAGATTTATATGTCAAGGTTTGTTGGAAGACAAATTAGATGTACCAGTAAAATGTGGATTTAGTCACTGACTAAAACAAAAATAAATCATTTATTGTTTAATGTCCACTGAACAAAACTGATAAGGTTCTGAACTTATTCATACATAAACCACAGTACATTTTGGAAAAACATTTAGCCTTAATTTTCAACTTGATCATCATAGATCCACCACAGCCCTTCATAAACAACCTTTTGCTCATTTCAGTTTTGCCTCCACTAGTACCACTACTACACAAAATTTGCATACATAACTGCATTTTTTAGAAAAAAAATACATTTTATAAAATCAAACAGAACTCACTTTTTTTCAGAAGATATCCTTTTTTGACAATATTTTTATAAAAAGCATCCTTTGTTTTGCGACGAATTGTATTGTAGATTTCTTTTCCATCGACTGTATCATTAAACACTGGTTCTTGATGCTGGTAAACAAGGAAGAAAACATTTTTTTACACTCAGAAATCACTGTGAAACAATTGCATACTATGCAGCTGCAACCGAACTTTTACTGAATGTTACCAATTCTTTATTCTCTCATGTATCTTAACAAACCAATATAATTTTATACAATACATTTGGCAGAAATGTAATATAACTATTTCTTGTGTAATGATTAGGCCACAATTATAATATGAGAAGAAAAACAAGGTTTAAATACAGACCAATTTTCAAAAACTAACTGTATTTATGTTTTTTAATACTAAATAGCTTTCAGCAATTTATGCAAAATTTATGCAAATCTTTAAAGGTTATTTAGCTTCTAACTGCTTTCTACCACGGATTTTGGGACTGAGTAATTAAGGATAAACTCTGAACCAACAAGAATGGTATAGATCACAATAAAAACTGAATTATTAACACACATGTAATGCACAGTTCCTCACTAATCTTATTAGCACTCATATCCTAAATGACTATCATTCTAACAAAAAGCAATAGGAGAAAGTAGAAACAGAACATCAAAAAAGGATAGATTCACATATAAAATGAAGATCTGGAAATGTAGTTACCCAGCTAGAATGGCCAAAAGCCAAGCCAAGTTTGACCTTACCAAGTCAGCTGATCAGCAAAAGTTCTTTAGCCATAAGAAAACATGAAAAGCAAGACTATCAAGCAGTGAGAACAGTATCAAGATGAAGTGATATGCACTAGCTCCATACTAAATACTTCACTTTTGTCTCCTCTATTCCATAAGAATCATGGTTTTAAACAACATGACAAAGGCAAGATGAAAAACATTTCAATAATAGGAATTACAGGGCTGACAATAGAAGCAATATCCAAGTTTTTACTAATTCAATAAAATCTCTGTAACATATCTATGAAAGAAATAACATACAAAACAACACATCTAGTGGAAAATGTTTTAAAATAAATTTCAAAATTAGAAACCGGAAGTCTATTAGATTGAAGCAACAGCATGCAAGACTTTTGGGTTTTTTTTTCTTCACAAACAGCATGACAGTATGTGGTAATTACACCACCAATATCTTTTTTTAACAAAGTCACAAATATATCTTAATAACTTAAAATAATTTGATGCAGTCTCACATGGAAAATTAGTCAACACAGAGGAAATTATTTATAGAGGAACCATAACTGGATAGACAAAGTGCCAAAAGGAAGATGATTGTCATAATCCAAAAAAGAATGATGGAGAACAAGGAAAGTTATTGGGTGAAGCTTTTCAAGGATCAGTCTCTGAATTCAAGTTTCCTCACATTTGTCTCAAACACATTAAAGAGCATGTGTTAATAGTAGCAGAAAACTGGGAAGCATTGAGGACAAGCCAATCAGCCAAAAAAAACCCAACAAACAAACAGAATAATAAGGTATAAGTCTAATAATACAAGATAAAATTTGCTCTTGTTGATACTTACCAATAGTAAACAATATAATACAACGTGGGTACGGTAATGACACAGATAACATTCTAGGATATGACACAGATAACCTGCAATCTGGTAAACACTCTCACAGAAAAAAGGAATTACTGATGACATCATCTTCTAAGCTGTTGTGGTCCATTACATTCAAGAAACAAACTCACACTGGAATCGGTGGTAGTAGGGCAACTACAAGAATCTTATGAAGAGACAAAAACCAGATTTTGGTATGCTCATCTTAGTGAGCTTGATAGGATAGGGTTAAAATGATTTCTAAAGGCATAAGAGCAGGACCTAGCTTCGCTGTAACCAGGATGTTATTTCCATGCTATTGTTTTAATCAAACCAAGTATAACTTGCTTAGGTAATAATCGGGGAGGAGAGGGAATGAATGTAATCCTTAGTTAAATACGTAGGCCCTAGAAATCAAGTTAGATATTCTTTAGTAAGTCAAGGTGAAGCTGTACCTGTATCATAATCATATGATAAATTACCTTATTGTTAATTGTAAGCATCTGGTAACTAAATATGATTATTAAACACGAATCATGAGAATCTTAAATACGAATCCTGAGAATTAATTGTTCCAAATTCATGCTTGGGTAAAATCAATAGAACAATGGGGTTTAATGGTTAACATGTATACTTATGTAACAAGAAAGTATAAAACTGTGTCTATTCCGAACTTCTGGTGGAGTCAAGATTTGGGTCCTTGGACCCCTGGCTCCCAGAGCTCTCTCCAATAAAGCACCGCATACAATCATTCCGTGATTGTGTGTTTCTTCCTACGCTAACAAGCTGACTAAAAAATAATACAAGAAATGCTCTTGAATGAATATAATAGATCTAACAAAGGGGTAACTATTTAGGTTAGAAATTAAAACCAAATTTCTAACCATCAAAACAGGAAAGTTGAAGAATAGATAGAGAGAAAGGATAAAAATATACTTTTGAACTAGTTATAACTTTATGAAAAACTAGACAATATAGTTTGTTTATTATCAGTGGTATCTTAGGATGAATTTATGCTACAGGGCAACAATGTTCTTGAACACACCCTGTAATCCTGGCCCCTTGATCATCTCTGAAGCTTTTCTGTTCATATAGATTTTCTCTGAGGGAAGAAAGATACTAGACATGGAAGAATAGAGAGCAGCCTAGTTCAGGGACCAGAGTTAGGGGCACAAGATGGAGCATTTACACCCCAGAGCACAGACAAATCTTATCATAACTTCTGGTTACTACAAGCCAATAGATAAACAAATGCATATGAAAATAAAATGAAAGAAACACACAAACTCAAAAATTCAGGAGGAGTTGATGCTGTTTAACTACAATGGATACCTCTGCAGTAATTCAGTTCCTATATTATAAACATTTGAGTATTAAGTCAATAGTTTCAATAACAAGCAGTCAGAGATGAAGTTTTACCTGCATTGGAACAGGATCTTTGAGGTAATATCCTTCAACAATCTGTTCTTTTCTATAATGTTCAATGATCTCTGCAATACTGTTCAAATAAGAAAAATAATATTTAAAATGTTAAATCAATTTATTTTTCCTCTGTATGAGACATGCAATCACACATTTCCTCACAAATTTATAATAAAAATCAAGTATTAAACATCATAATCTCACTTGCAGCAATGACAATCTACTAATACATTGAAGTCAAGAAAATTCACAGAACTGTATTTATTTATTCTAAAATTCACAGAATATTTTCAATCAGTTGTTGAAAATGCATGTATTGAGTATGTCTGGGATGGAGTTAACTTTCCCCACAGCAGTCCTCAGTTATGTGCTCTGTATTTTTAGCTAAAAAGGTGTTGATAAACAACCAGTTTTGGCCACTGCTGAGCAGTGCTCCCACAGCATCAATGCTGTCTCTCCAACCCCATTCCTCAAAAGCCAGTAGGCTGGGGGTGGGCAAGAGCTTGGGAGGGGACACAGCCAGGAGAGTTGACCCAACCTGACCAAAGGGATATCCCATACTGTATGATGTGCTCAGCAATAAAAGCTAAGAGAAGGGGAGCATTCATTATTAAGGCATTTGTCTTCCAAAGCAACCACTATGCATACTGAGGCCCTACTTCTCAGCAAGTATCTGAACATCGCTTGCTCATGGGAAGAAGAGAAAAAAAAAATCTTGTTTTTATTTTGCTTCCCTGTGCAGCCTTTACCTTTCTTTGTTAAACTGCCTTTTTCTTGACCCACAAGTTTTTCACCTTGTTTTTCTCCCAGTCCCACTGAGGGGGCTGGGGGGCAAGAAGGGGTCTTGGTGGGCACATGGCAACCAGACAAGGTCAACCCACCACAATGCCAAATGAGTACACTACCTTTTCCACATTCAAGTAACATGTGCATTTCTCGGCTCTCCAACCAGGCTGAAAATTGTTATTTTATTGGTAATAATTTTCAAAGTTCTAGAGTAACTAGGGAAGGGGAATGGAAGATATTTCAAACTGTGGAAATCAAGTTCTTTCTAGGAAGGGAAGAATGGGAAATAAAAAAAGTTTTGTAACATGGATTATGCAGATGGTATTTCAAATCACTGAACCATCATGTTAAATTAAATACCCAATCAGTAACATGTCTCTATGGGTAAGCTTACATTCTAATTACCAAAGTCAGGTTTAAATTCTATTTTGAAGGATCAGGAAAGAAGTAGTGACAGACACAATCTAAAATTCATCATATCTTTGAATTGTTCTTATTTTTGCAGTTATTGAAAGCTACATTGTAATAAAGAGAAGTTAACATCAACACAGATGAAATATTCATCTATGAAATATAAACCTGAAGATAGAGGTAATTCAGAAGAGAACAAAAACATACATTATGTGTTTTCTCATTTCATATAGACTGTTAGCTGTGTGTGCAAATGAAATCAAAAAGGCACACATCTTTGGCCTATTACAATTGGATAAAATTTTATCAAAAGGAAAAATACAGGATACTATAAAAATGATCATAAAACAATCATTAAATACATGTAACTAAAACAATAGAAATAAATCTATTTGCTTTTCCTCAATTTCATTCTTCTAAAGCTATGAACTAGTGTATACGCATTAAGCTAAAAATGTTCACAGGAAGATTAGTTATTTTTTCAAGTTTGTAATGACTTGATTTTCTCAATATTACTAAAACCCAAATAAATTTAAATTTTTATTGATATGCAACATGCATATGCCATTTTCACCATGAAAATTTAAGCTTTACTACACTGCATAAAAGAATCACTCACTTTATTTTGCATGTTGAACAGCTATTGCCAATGAGGGCAATCAATAATAAAGCAGTTTTATACAATTTCGTTAGCCCTCTTCTCCCCCACACAAACTCAACTCTGATGGTCATTATCTATTGTCTTACCACTGAAGCAGTCCAAATGACTGAACAAACCAAACATTACAAACAGAAAGATACTACATATAATCAAATACACTTGAGAATGAATTTGCAAGTCATCCAAGTTATCTAACATAAAATACAAAGCATGAGATGGAACAGACCACAAAAAGAATCAAGGTGACAGGAAAAAAAGGATGTATAAAATTTTTCAGCATCTGAGAGCAACAAAATCCTACTTACACAAAATACATCAAGGAAGGTATAAATAAGCATGAATTTTAAAAAATGAATGGGTAAACTTTGTTCGATATGGAGAAATAAATATGAGTCTCAATACTACACTACAGTTACATTAGTAATTGTAAAATCTTTAGCATAGTTTATTAGGCTGCACAGATCCTAGCTACTTGGATAATTTTAAAAGTATCTAATCATAATGAGTAGTATCAGTCTTTTAATACTTAATGGGTGAATTAAGAGTTATTCCAACAGCTGATGATAAGGACAGTAGAACAGAACAGCACAGCCCTGGAGAAATAGATAAAGGATGTAACTTAAGCAAACAAAAGTCATGCAAAATGTAATCAGGATGCCAGCTCAGCTCTGGGCTCCTTAGCCACTGCACAGGCGCAGGAAGGGGTTTTGCCCTCCAGCATCAGCTGGCGGGGGTGCTTTAAAAGAGGTCTTTAGGGAGCGTGGCAACCCGGGGCGTGGCACGGCTATAAGGGCACGGCAGTTTTTGCGAGGCAGTTTGCAAGGCAGGGCAAGCAGGTAGGGCTGAAGATGTTTTCTTTTAGTTTGCAGTTCTGTTGGTTAGTTTTTGGTTTTTTCTTAGTAATGGTTTGTACACGATCCAAAAATGCAGTTAATGAAAGTCTATGTAGCCAGGTAGAATGCTCCAAGAAGGATGTGTCTGTCCAGACCCATTCCTGTGAGGAGTGTTTAAGCTTATGAGTGGCATCAGGGGGAGTTGCAGAAGTCTGCATGCAGTGTGAACAAGTGAATGATCTTTTGTTGGTGGCTGAGCTTAGGGAGGAAGTTGATAGACTAGGGAGTATTAGGGAAAGTGAAAGGGAAATAGATTGGTGGAGCTCTGCCCTTCCATCTTTAAGAGAGGCCCACCAAGAGTCAAAGGACTCATGCCTCCCACTGTCAGGCAATAAAGGACACCTGGTGGATGAAGGGAAGTGAAAATGGGTTCCTGCTCGGGTAGGTAATGGAAATTTCCCCCAACCCCCATCACCTACTCAGGTGACACTTCAGAATAGGTATGAGGCCCTGGATCTAGAGGGTCAGTTAGATGATGTAGAAGAGATTGATCTGCCCACTGAGCCTCCCAGTTATGCCTCATCAGTCAGACAGATTACTACTTCTAACATTAAAAAGAAAAGAAGAGCAGTTGTCATGGGTGACTCCCTTCTGAGGGGAACAGAGGACCCCATATGTCAACCAGACCCAACTCACAGGGAGGTCTGCTGCCTCCGTGGGGCTCAGATACAGGATATTACTGAGAGACTTCCTGGGCTGATTCAGTCCTCTGATTATTACCCACTGCTGATACTCCAGGCTGGCAGCGATGAGATTGAAGAGAGAAGTGCTAAGGCAATAAAAAGGGACTTCAGGGCATTGGGTTGAGTGGTTGATAGGGCAGGAGTACAGGTAGTGTTCTGTTCAATCCCTTTCGTGGCGTAAAAGTATGATGAAAGGAATTGGAGAACTCACACTATCAACAAGTGGCTCAAGGGTTGGTGTCAAAAGCAGAATTTTGGGTTCTTTGATTATGGGGCAACTTTTTCAGTGTCTGGCCTGTTGGAACAGATGAGTTTCATTTCTCTGAAAAGGGTAGTAGGTTTTTAGCTTACGAACTGGCAGAACTCATTGAGAGGGCTTTAAAATAGGTTTGAAGGGGGAAGGGGATGGACTATCTGGGGGCAAGCCCAAGGGTGATAAACCTAAGTTAGGGGTGAAGTCATTAACCCTACTGAGGTGCATGTATATTAATGCACACAGCATGGGTAATAAGCAGGAAGAGCTTGAAGCCTTGGTGCAACAGCAGAACTATGACATAGTCGCTATCACAGAAACGTGGTGGGACGACACACATAGCTGGAGCACTGTGCTGGATGGCTACAAGCTCTTCAGAAGAGACAGGAAAGGGAGAAAGGGTGGAGGAGTGGCCCTTTATATTAGGAAGGATTTTGATGCCATAGATATTATAACTAGTGGTGATGATGAAGTTGAATGCTTATGGGTAAGAATTAAGGGGAAGGCCAATAAGGCTGACATCCTACTGGGAGTCTGTTATCATCCACCCAACCAGGAAGAAGAGGTGGACAACCTATTCTATAGGGAGCTGGAAAATGTTTCAGGAGCACCAGCTCTTGTTCTTGTAGGTGACTAACATACCAGACATCTGCCGGGAACTTAATATAGCAGAAAGGAGGCAGTCCAGGAAGTTCTTAGAATGTATTGAGGACAATGTCTTGTTGCAGCTGGTGAATGAGCCCACCAGGGTAGGGCTATGTTAGACCTATTGTTTACAAATAGATGGGCTGGTAGGAGATGTGGTAGTTGGAGGCCACTTGGGGCATAGTGATCATGGAATTGTAGAGTTCTCAATATTTGGTGAAGTTAGGAGGAGTATCAACAAGACTTTTATATTGGACTTTCAGAGGGCAGACTTTGACCTATTCAGGAGGCTTGTCCAGAGAGTTCCTTGGGAAGTTTTTAAAAACAAAGGAATCCAGGAAAGGTGGGCATGCTTCAAAACAGAGATCTTGAGAACACAGGAACAGGCTGTCCCTGTGTGCCGAAAGACGAGTTGACGAGGCAAAAGTCCAGCCTGGATGGGTAATGAGATTTTGAAAGAACTTAGGAATAAAAAAAGGATGTATCATCTCTGGAAGGAGGGTCAGGTCTCTCAAGAAGCATTTAGAGGGGTTACTAGGGCATGTAGGAAGAAAATTAGGGAGGCCAAAGCTCAATTTGAACTTAATTTGGCAACTTCTGTAAAGGATAATAAAAAATCATTTTACAAATATGTTAATGGTAAAAGGAAGGATGAGACCAACCTTTGTTATCTATCCAATGCAGGAGAGAACTTAGCAACTGCAGATGAGGAGAAGGCAGAAGTGCTTAACGTCTTTTTTGTTTCAGTCTTTAGTGGGAAGCTGGCTTGTCCTCAGGATAATTGTCATACTGGGTTGGTGGAGAGTGTCAGGGAACAGAGTGGTCCTCCTGTTATCCAGGAGGAGGTAGTCAGAGAAATGTTGAGCTGCTTGAATGTCTACAAATCTATGGACCCAGATGGGATCCATCCCAGGGTGATGAGGGAGCTGGCAGACGAGCTGGCGAAGCCACTCTCCATCATTTACCAAGTCCTGGCTTACTGGTGAGGTTCTGGATGACTGGAAACTGGCCAATGTGATTCCCATTCATAAAAAAGGTAGAAAGGAGGATCCTGGTAATTATAGGCCAGTTAGCCTGACCTCAGTACCCGGTAAAGTAATGGAACAGTTTATATAGAGTATCATCACGCAGCACTTACAGGATGGCCAGGGTATCAGACCCAGCCAGCATGGCTTTAGGAGGGGTAGGTTATGTTTGACCAACCTGATCTCCTTTTATGACCAGGTAACCCGCCTGGTGGATGCAGGGAAGGCTGTGGATGTCTATTTGGACTTCAGCAAGGCCTTTGACACTGTCTTCCACAGCATACTCCTGGAAAAGCTGGCAGTCCACGGCTTGGACAGGAGCACTCTTTGCTGGGTTAAGAACTGACTGGATGGCCAGGCCCAGAGAGTGGTGGTGAACGGTGCTGCATCCACTTGGCAGCCAGTCATCAGTGGTGTCCCTCAGGGGTCTATATTGGGGCCAGTTTTGTTTAATATTTTTGTTGATGATGATGACATGGATGAGGGTATTGAATTGTTCATTAGTAAATTTGCAGATTACACTAAGCTGGGAGCGTGTGTTGATCTGTTGGAAGGTAGGAGGGCTCTCCAGAGAGACCTGGAATGATTGGATGGATGGGTGGAATCCAGTGGGATGAGGTTCAATAGGTCCAAGTGCCAAGTCCTGCATTTTGGTCACAATAACCCCCTGCAATGTTATAGGCTGGGGATGGTGTGGCTGGACAGTGCCCAGGCAGAAAGGGACCTGGGGGTTCTGGTCGACAGCCAACTGGACATGAGCCAGCAGTGTGCCCTGGTGGCCAAAAAGGCCAACGGCATCCTGGCCTGTATCAGGAATGGTGTGGCCAGCAGGAGCAGGGAGGTCATTCTTCCCCTGTACACAGCACTGGTGAGGCCACACCTTGAGTACTGTGCTCAGTTCTGGGCCCCTCAGTTTAGGAAGGACATTGAGATGCTTGAGTGTGTCCAGAGGAGGGCAACAAGGTTGGTGAGGGGCTTGGAGCACAAGCCCTATGAGGAATGACTGAGGGAGCTGGGGTTGTTTGGCCTGGAGAAAAGAAGACTCAGAGGTGACCTTACCACTCCCTACGGCTCCGGGAGGGGGGGGGGGGGGGGGGGGGGGGGGGGGGGTTGGTCTCTTTCTTCAGGCGGCAACTGACAGAACGAGAGGACAGTGTCTTAAGCTGCGCCAAGGGAAATATAGGCTACATATCAGGAAAAAGTTTTTTACAGAAAGGGTAATAAAGTATTGGAATGGTCTACCTGGGGAGGTGGTGGATTCACCATCTCTGGATGTGTTTAAGAAAAGATTTGATGTGGCACTTGGTGCCATGGTTTAGTTGAGGTTAGGGTTGGGCTGGACTTGATGATCCTGGAGGTCTCTTCCAACCTAATGATTCTGATTCTGATTCTCTGCAAGGCTGACAAAGCAGAAGTTATGCAAAACAACAATATTGTGCTTATTCAAAAGCAGGGCTCAAGGAACAGCCACCTAAAAAAGGACACCGGATATTGAAGACTACCGAAGAAGCATATAAGGACTTCTGATAAGGGGTGTGACTATGCAAAATAAAGCCAAGGAAGTGGGGATAGCTAATGAATATGTAATACATATACACATCAAGTAAGCAGGGATAGCTAATGAATATGTAATCAGTGTGTATGATAAAAACTCTGTTCACTTGATGCTCAGGGCACTTGATTAGAAGAAGGATCCTCCGAGTGATCAGCATGCTGCAATAAAGAAAGCCTACTTTCTAAAACTCAAAACTGTGATACAAAGTTTTTATCTGGCCAATTTTGGTATCATTTTTTGGCAACTCCAGATGGGACACACTGCCTGATCTCCCATGGAACTGAGGGGTCTTTGGATCTTCACACTGGCACTGCGACTTTCCTGGACAAGACCACAGACCTTTGGACCAGTCTGGGACACAAGTAAGATCCCATTCAGTAATAAGGCATTCTTTTGGGAATCCTGCCCATATAAGATGTGTGGATCTTCCAGCACAGTGGGTGGGTTATTTGGTATTCTGAAATTCGGTATTTGACTTGGTTTTATCGATTGATAATTGTCTTGTATTTGTATTACAGCATTTTGGGTCTACTATTTACAAATGGGTAGTGGAATACCTAAAGGAGGCATTCTGAAAAAAATGCCCACTTGATTGCATTTTGTGACACTGGAGAATGATTGGCAGGCCTCCATGGGGAACAGCGACCAGGGAGAATTTGATTAAGTATTTTAATCAATGGTGGCCATTATACAAACTAGACTGGAGAAAAGTGGCCATAAAACGGAACCTTGAATACGTTGTTCCACTTAATATTGTTTTTAAGATGGTGTTGGGGGTTAGGTTTGTTCCTTTTTTACTCTAAAGAATTTTTTCCCCATAAGTTACTAGGAGATTAAGTACTGGGTGCTTCAGGGTGCTTGACCAAAACAAAGAGGTGGCCGAAAATTCAGAGGGGGAGATAAAGTGAGTTTTGGGGCAGGTAAAGGACAGAGCTGGAGGCAGCTTGCTCTCTTGCTCTCGGTATTCGCAGAGGGAGGACGGCCAGGCTGCTGCTTGCTGCGGGAGGAGTTCACTGTCACCAGAAAGTCCGGCCCTGGGAAATCTACCATCATCTCGCATGCCCTGGAATTCTGAGCTCCTCCGCCTGCCCTGCTGGAGCTGGGCCAGCCCTGCTCTGCTGTTGCGACTTCTTTGGCGCTGCTCTTTTTGCTACAGTGTGACCTTGCACCCCCCTGTCCTGCCGGGGACATCCTGCCATTCCAGCCACCAGCCAGGGACTTTCCACTGTTCCAGCTTGGTGCTCTGATGGTCCTGCAGGGGCACTGAGACCAAACTGCCCTGGGTTTTGTGAAGCAAAGCCCTCAAGGTTCTTGGTACTGTTTTGTCATTAATGCTGTAGTTGTTTTTGTTTGCTTTGTTATACATGCTAGTAAAGAACAGTTATTCCCATCCCCATACCTCTGCCTGAAAGCCCCTTTAATTTTCTAAATTATAATTTGGAGGGAGGGGATTTGAATTCTCCATTCCAAAGGGGGGCCCTGCCCCTCCCTAGCAGATACTTGTCTTTCAAACCAAGACAGATTTGAACAGAGATGGGATGAGGTTAGGTATGCTGATATGTTTTACACTTAGCAGAATCATCCAGAATGGCAGAAAGATTGTGACTTGAATACAGCCTCCTCAGACCCTTTTGTGCTGGCTCTTGAAAAGGAGAATGAAGGAAAACAGTTAAAACATTACTCTATGTGCAGCATAGAACAAATTTGTTCTAAACATCTCTCTGATAAGGAAGACGATTTAGATCTGATGGTCAGTCCTAATTGCAGGTTGGATGGGGGAACAGATAATCAGGCTGCCAAGACTGATATTATGAGGGAAGTGGTGTGTAAAGAGGCAGATTTAGCACTACTAGAGGAGAGGATCAAGAGGATAGGGAAGATGTCTCGAGGAGCAGAGGATTTTAGTCCAATTGCAGGGAAAACTAGAGCTAAACACAGAGATATGATAGTAGCTCCCCTCCATCAGGCAGTAGGTGCAGACAGTCCAATCACAGTAAAAGTGCCATTTCCAAGTAACAGACCTTAATAATTGGAAGTCGATGGCTGGCACCTACCTTCAAATACTCAAAAAAACAAAAAAAAATTTTGAAAAATGTTGCAATTATAGGAAGGAATTTTCAAAGCAATTGTGCCCCCGGGGAAAGGAAGAGGGTTAGCATGTGGACAACTTACCTCAAAGTCCCTGCAGGAGACTTGGTATTAATCAGTGTATATATTGTAAGAAAAACGGGCATTGGAAAAAGGATTGTCTGCAGTTGAAACATAAAAGCCCTCCTCTTGTGGCCATCACTGATGATGACTGAGGGGGACTGGAGGATTCATACTCACCAGAACCTCTGGTTACAGCTAAGCTGGGGGATGAGGAGGTAAATGAGGAGGTAGAATTTTTAGTAGATAAAGGAGCTAGCTACTCTGTGCTAAATACAGTAAAAGGAAACTTGAGTAATTATTCTATAACAATCATTGGTGCAACAGGGAATCCTGAAACTGGGACATTTTTCAAAACCATTGATTTCAAATTAGAAAAGCAATGGATGACTCATCAGTTTTTGTATCTACCTGTAATAGATGTGATTATAAATTCGTGCAATTAAAACATAGAAGGAAGTTATAGCAGATGGTAG